>JAQQSO010002644.1:0-14200 GCA_028658305.1 Pachyuromys duprasi | reverse complement strand
ACACACACACACACACACACATACACACACACACATGCTGATTAAGGTTTCTTACATTAACTCTAAACAGGCACCAGTGAAGTTGTTCATGCTGCAGTCAAAAGCTTTGCTAACAGGTGAAATTTTAGTTGTGAGGACCCTGGGTGTCCTTGGGTTCTTTTCCTTGGGGAACTTGGTGAAATGTTGTGACAGCCCACCAACTTCTTTGAATTTCGTGCCAGGGTGGCATGGTATGGAATTTTAAAACTGCTAGCTCTTTAGCTCTCTGCTAAGCCTTTGTGATCTTAACAGTGCAGGCAGTCCATACATGAGTGAGGGTGTAGTCACAATGTTGTTGGTCTGTGTGACAAGCTATAATGGAGGAAAGGTTACATTTGCATATTCTCCAGTTCCATTAACATTTCCAGGGTAAAGCCCAGTAACAAACGAGAGTTATGAGTTCACCTTCTAGGAGTTATAGATGGTTCTTATTTATTATTCTTTTCTCCTTCATCTAGTTATATGGAATCCCTGACATTTCTAGAGGGCCCACACTGGGTGCCAGCTGTAACTATTATTCCTAACCATCCCACCACTACTCTAAGGTAGGAATTATTACCTCACTCCAATAGATGGGCTCACTGAGTATCAGCTCAGCCAGTGTCTCCCCCACCCCCCACTATATCAGTGTATAGATCCAGAATAGTATAGAAGGCACTGGGGGATAGCCAAGCCTCTCTTCCCAGACAGTCGGATCTTTGGAGGGCTTTAAGCAGGAAAGGCACTCAAATCCACACTGGAGAGTCTAGAAGAGCAAGAGCAATGAGGTGGGAAGTGATTGCAGACACTTGTGGATGGGATCCTGAGGGAGCTGCAACAGCCTTCCTTTGACCTGTCAGAGAACAGCTTGGAAGTCTCAATGGAATCACAATGCTTCTGGAATGTTCATCTGCCAGTTTGAGTCTGGCATGTGTGTGTGTGCTTATACACACATACATGGATGAATGTACACATAGATGTTCAAAAGCCCCTAAGAATTTTGTCTGGGCCTCTTGCTCAAAAGGTGTTCTTGATGTATTTCTTATAAACCATTGCCTAATAGAGCAATTTCCATCTGGCTAATAAAATAGGCTGGAATGAATTCTTTACTAATTGCTTTCTGAAAGTGCAAGTTTACCTATATTCATCTTAGCCATGCAGTGTCTTTTCATGGAAGTTTAATTTATGGACACTCTGTAGACTTGGGCTTTATTTACATAAAAAATATAATTCTACTAGGCCTCTATTAGAAAACAGTGATTTTTTTTCTTTTTACTTTACAAGGGTGATTTGGAATCATGCAAGAAAAGAAAATTAAATTAAAAGGAAAACTGACCTCTCATTTTTTTTGACCCATAATTATTTTCTTCTGTGATTACGTAGACTAGGAGGATTCAGTACCAGCAATCACTTAACTGTTTTTTAGAAAATATGTGCTGGATATCTTTTGGGAAATGTGTCAGCATAAGAAGGGATAATGCAAATTTACTGAAGTCTTCCTGCACATGAAATCTAATGCTTTATCTCCCAATAAAAACTAGCCATCTTCCAAAGCCTTCCAAATGTGTTTGTCTTCAGGACCAGCATGTGTCAGGGGTGGCTGGACAGCTCCATTGGTTGTGACCAAAGAAAGACAAAGGGAACTAGTTAGAGTCTGCCCAGAAACTTTTAACCTCTGTCTCTCCCGTCTCTGCCCCATTTTTCATGACTCCTCTGCTCAGGCAACAGTTTTGACCTGCAGCTGTAGGATATGTGCTTCAGTAACTTTGCCAGGAGAAGATGTGGCTGCAAAGTCACCCCATTTCCCCTTCAGCCCATCTTTCATATAAATTGTCCCGGTTGTGACTTGTGAGGTGAAGTTTTTCTGTGGTCTCGGAGGTTGCTTTTTATTTCTCTGTTGAAAACCAGCTCTCTGCTGTCAGAATAGAACCCGCAGTTTTCCTTACTGGCCACATGGCCTACCTGAGGGAGCTAAAAGATTCCGTAGAAGAATATCTTCATGAGTAATACAAAATAAAAAAGCTGAGTTTTAGAATAGATGTAAATATTTTGGGGTATATATATTGAAAGTAATCAAATAACCAGCTTGGACTGATTTTTACTTCTTGTAAGGCAGAGAATAGAAAAGAAAGGCGGGGCACATAAAATTTGTAAACATGCATTGAATGGCTCTTTTAGTAAATCATAGATTCATTATACTGCTACACATCTAACCTCAGATAATCATTTTACAAGTCTACTCTCTCTTTGTTTCATTTTGTCTCTTAAAAGGCTTTACATACATATATTATTTTTCAGCGTTGGGATGGTCTCCTTTTGAAGAAGACCTTATGAAAGTAACTATAGTCAAATAACAGCATCAGCATGCTCACCTCCTATTGTGGCATCTGTATTGTACCCATTATTTTTCTCATCTGATAATTTAATCAAATGCTGTGTACCTGTCTTTTGAAATTGTATATTAGAAAAATGTGTCCTCTATTCATTTAAGTTCAAGTAAAAAAATGAGGGTTGTTTTGAGTTTTATTTTCCTAATCTTTTGTAAATTTTCTGTTGTGAAGTTTGGATCACATGTATGTAATTTTCATGGAGTATGAACAGATATGTATGTGGATACTTAAAAGGTGGTACCCAAGACCTTTTCAGAGATCCTGTCTGCAGTATACCCATCTATTCATGAAGAGGTGGGAACAATTGTGAGATATTGTCTAGACTGTGAAGCACATTTAGTAAGTTTTAGGAAAACATTGTGTATGCTGTGCTTATCTCTCATGTTCTGCTTCCTTTCATTCAGGGAATTTGGATGGAGAGACCCAGAGTTGCCTGAAGTGATACAGATGTTGCAGCATCAGTTTCCTTCCGTCCAGTCCAACGCAGCAGCTTATCTGCAACACCTCTGTTTTGGAGACAATAAAATCAAAGCAGAGGTAAGAGCCCTTAGGGTCATCAAGTGAATGACATTGGGTTCATAGACACTTAGGTATGTTTATTTAAGTCTGACCGAAAGAGATAAAGGAAAAATGAAAATTATAAAATTCCCACTGTCAACATGTAGACTCATCTTTGAGACTGAGACAGTTATGTAATTACTAGAATGAGTGTGCACGCATCCTTCTTTTCTGTTTGAATACTGAGGATGAGAGGACCAGGCAGGCCTTCCCATCTTGGAGATGCCGAGTTTTCAGTGTCTCATGCTGCTATGATTTGTCTTCCTTCTCCTAATTTTATCTTTGGGAGTAATCGGTTTCCCAGTGCTAAAAAATGCAAGACATCAATTGTTATCTCCTCAAATTATAGTCAGGATTCATGATAGCCTGTCTGTTTTTGAGAACTTGTTAGTAGGATGAGCACTGTCGGCTTTTTCACATAACCAACTGTTCTGAGCCATTTACAAAAGCAGCAGTGGATATAATATGAATATATGTGATCCATTAAAGAGACTGTTGTCTCTGTCCATCACATAAATGGTTGTTAAAATGCTCCATGTTTTTGGAATGCCCTAAGGTATGTACTGTATTGTAGTGTCTTATTTCTGGAAAATGACCATGGTCACCGCAGCTAACTCAAATTCTTTTTTCAGACACAGGGACACACATTTGCATACAAGTAGCTGAGTAATAAAGTCTTTAAAAGATTTTATGAACCGTCATGAGTCATTTCCATAACATGTTAGCAACTCTGAGCATGAGTCCAAATTGGCTTGACAGTGAAAGGAAAAGATATGAGGATCCCATTGCAATTTATTGTGGATTTTGGCTTGCTAGCATTTGGATATATGTAGCCCAGCAGATTTCCATTGAAGAAGCTGGTTCATGCCCATCGTCAGAAAACACATTTGTTTGTACTTCTCAGCGATCTGTGATTTAGCCCTTCATTTGCATTTGGTTGCTGAAGACATTTTCAGCTATCAGGGCTGGAGAGGGATGTGGTGGTGGAAGTGATATCTAGGAGGCAGAGACCAGGAATGCCACAGAGTATCCTGGAATAAACAGGGCAGCTACACACAGCATGGATTTACCTAACCTCAAATATTGAGACAGACAAAGTTTAGACAAGGAAAAGTACTGACCATCAGGGGTAAATTTAAAATGTAAAAATGTACCTCCTGTTAGACAACCTGAATTACATTAAAGTCATATGACAGATATTCTGTATAGACACTGTCTTACAGTCCCTGCTTTGACACACCCTTCGTGCCCAGTCACTGTGCAAAGTGAAGGGCAGATTCCTGACTAGGGTACCATTTTCTGACAGTGTTCTCAGAGGATAACTTTTCAAGTTTCCACCAAGGTCAGGAAAGTTTCTCATTCTGTTGTTGGCAAAATGCTGATTCAGGAGCATGTGGTATATTAGTCCCAAGTGGGTCTCTGCCCCCAATCTGGTGCTGATACTGAGATTGCTGACATCACTCCGTCCTGGAGAACATACAGCAAGGGATAGTTGCTCACATGGTGAGGCTTTCCGGAGTAAATACAGGAGCTCCCGCATAGTCCAGAGGTGGCTTGGAGAGAGGTTTGGAAAGGACAGTGGCTCAGCACTGTGAATGGTTGGGCAGTGAGCTCTTACCTACAGGCTGGATCTCCTCTGGTTCAGACCTCCTGCTGGTGTCAAGGGGGTGGGGGAATGCCTGAGCTTTCTATCAGGTTGTTTGGATGAGGGACAGAAGGGCCAGTGTGGAGTGACAACTCTTAAGCTTTCAGAAGCCAAACAGCAAGTTGCCACAGCAGTCCGTACCCGCTTGTCTGACTAGCTTGCACACACATGTTCTGTACACTGGCCTCAAGGCCTGTTGGCTGCCATGCAGCCCGACAGCAGACTTAGTTGTTGCTGTGTCAGAATTACCCTCTGTGTCCTGTGGTGGACAGAGGCTGTGCAGTGAAGGGTAACCAACACATCTATCAAATCAGATAGAAGAAGCGTCCCATGCCAGCAGCCAAGCCTGTCATCTGGAACAGAAGCTGTTGTCTTCTGGAACCTCCTGGCTTGTCTTATAAGAGTAAAGGAGTGGAAAGCGAAGGGATGATGTAATTACGTTTTAACATAGAGAAATTTTAAAAGAGGAAAATACGAAAGCAAAAATATGTGTATGGAGATAATAGTGATGCGGAAACTGTATTGGCAGGGCCTTGTGGGATTGAGCGACTTGATTTATGCAGACGGCTTAGTGAGTGAACATACTTCATCTACAGTTTTGTGATTAGGAACACAGGACATTATGTTACAGTTTAAGCTTATGAATGCATATACGTGCCAACTTGTGTTAATAACTTGTACGTGTTTGTCAGTGTATACATGTGTATGTTATATGATTTGTGTGCTTGTGAGCATATGTAAGCATGAGTATGTCTGTGTACATGTGTGCATACCTATGCACATGTAAGATCGAGTATTTTTTTATGTCTGTATATGTCAGTGTGTGCATGAGTATATGGAAGTGTGAGCAAGTCTGGATGTATGTGTGTGTGCATGTGTGTACACATGTGCACATTTCTTTCTTTTTTGCTCTCAGTGTTTGGAATTTTCTCCAGCAGCTAGCACTGTAAGGACAGTTCATAGTATCAGTGGAACTCCTCCCCACTGGTCCTCCCAGCCTCGGCTCCTAGTGCCCATCATGATTGTCCTCCAGTTCCCATGAGCTGTATTAGAAGGAGGAAGAACAGGGAGGTGTAGGACCAAGGGCATGCTTTAAAGCTGAGCTGAGACCATGAGGGAAAATGCCCCCCACTTCCTATAGTCATATGGGGAGGCATATGTATATGAACATTTGCACACACAAACGTGTAAACTCTGAAAAGAATTCTATACAGACTAGTGTTGTCCTCTCATCCTTATTTAGAGTCCAGACTGTTAGTAATTACTCCTCCCTTTGTGATGGATGGCTGACTGTCATGTTTTCATATACAGGTATTGATTTTTGTAATTACCTGTTGTCCAAACACTAATCTGGCAGGCACTAGCCTTTCCAAATTTACTCAGTCCTCTAGACTTTCTATTGCATTTTATGGAATTGATTTAGCCCTTCAGTCTACATTTCATTATTGGTATTGACTTTGCTCACACAATGGATAGGCCATTGAGCAGAAGGCAGAATTAAATCTCCTCTACACAGAGAGCCATAAATCATAGCTCCCTCATTCCTTATCATGGTGTTTTGTACAGTTTTTTAAAATAATGAAGTCAAGAAATTCAGTTTTGTTCAAAATGATGCTGGAACTTACAGGTACAAAGTCTTGGACTCACTTCCTTAAATGAACAGACAAAAGCCAGCCACCCACCTTTTCCAGTGGTGCTAACAAAGTTGCACATGAGAATCCCTGCAGAGCAGTAAAGCTGAGGAGTTAGTGCTAGGTGGTGTCAGCATGACAGTGTCCAGTGGCTAAGGTGAACTTGGCATCCCATCAGGTGTCCCAATCCCCAGTAGGACATTTAAGTGTATATACTTTGAAGATCAGCAAACACCTGAAAATTGGAAGAGATAGGAGGGTTCCACACAGTTTGCTCAGAGCCTTAGGCAAGATCACAAGAAAAGCAGCTGAAGAAATAATAATATAGAGCAGAGGAAGCAGAAGGGGTGAAGAGAGAATCTGAGCAGTCACAATGCAGCGTGTGACCACTGTACGCTTCATTTTCGTGCAGCTAATAGGCGTCTGCTATCTAAGTGGGTAGTATTTTAAAGAGGCAGAGGCTTGGACAGCGTTGGTAGATGTCAGTAATAACAGAACAGTGTCTGCCACACATGCTAAATTGATGGACATGTCACAGTAAATTAACTTTCAGTCAGAGGGATATAGGATATGGACGCTTGCTCAAGAGTATGGCCTTCAAGCATGTCTGAGGAGGCGCATCCAGACTGATGACTTTTGAGCATTTTCATCAACCCTTTCTTCATTCTTTCTGGGAAATCCTCTTCAGTTAAGCATGCCAAGAACATCCCATTGATTTGGAGATAACACCAAATATCTTCATGAGCTGTAAAGTATTTGGTTTATCTATGCTCTTCCTTCCTGGATTCATTCTCTCCCTGTCTTCTTTTGTATACACCCTTAAGCAGACAAGAAGATGAGCTCCTGTAGTCCCAGGTGAAGAGAATTACAGTCTGTGCACTTCAGGACATTTAAGTAGTACACCCTAGAGATTAAAAAGTACTTGTACCCTTCTAAGTCACAGCAAAGGGTTGTTCTAAATAAAAACATTAATATTTTATTCTATTATCCATTTAAATTAAGTTTAAAGAAATTAATTAATGAAATGGAAATTAGTTTAATAAAAGTATAAAATGTTTAAATTAAGGATGTGTTTTCTCTTAAATATAGGACTATGCAAGAATGTGCTTTTTCTCTAGAAACTCAAATGTTGTAATGTGCCCCTACGTGTGGGAAAAACTGGCAAATGGCCAGTAATGAAGATTTAATGTAGAGTTGTGACCTGATCCCTTCTTATAAGAAAAATTAGCTTGGCTATCAAATATGGCACTGAAACATTTGAAGAATCTGTCACTAAACATGCCATTCCATGATAAGGAAAATTGTACTAGAAAAACAGTCCTGGTTGTTTTTGCCTACCTCAGAACAACCTCTTCTTGTTGTGTCATTCTGGTTCTAAAGTATGATTTTGTTGTTACAGAAAATTAATTCTAGTGGAGACAGAGAAGGTGACTCAGCCAGGTTTGCATTAAAAGGGAGGTTCAAATAGTATTGATATGTGGGTTAAGGAATCCACACCTACCAGACAAACTTATGTAAGCAGGAAGCCACCTGCTTTTTGCAGTGATGAATAGCCCAAGATTAAAAGAAAGAAAAGCAAAAAAGCAGAGGTTGCCAGAAGAACACTATCAACGATGTACTCATTTAGAGCTGGTGGCAAAGGTCTGACCGTTAGCCTTTATGCTTTGAGGGTTATCTTTCTGTGTAGCTATGGCATTACTTTTTTCTTTCTCTTGAGACAAGGGTTCACCAAGTAACCCAGGCTAGCGCCGACTTTCACCTCAGCCTCTGAGTGCTGAGATTATGTGAGATTATAGACATGTGTCGCCACTTCCAGTTTACAGTACGTCTTCCAGTGTGTGTGTGTGTGTGTGTGTGTGTATACATGCATGCATGTGTGCACAAAATGTCCAACTTGTATCATATATACTATTGTTTCCAACTTGAAATTGTCTTTATTTAACTGGAACACAGAAATTGATCTTTCTATATAAATGTCCTGTTCTCCATAATTTAGGTTTTATTCAGATTGATTTAAAACATTTCAAATGTTAAAGAAATTGGGACTCGTTCCTGTCTCCTTCATGTTAAGTGCTCCATGATTTTATTTCCCTTCTGATTCTTTCTACTTCATGTAATTCAAGGAAAGGTTCTATCCGTCTTTTCACTCAATTGCCTTTGAATGATTCTTTCTCTACCCTCATTGTAAATTGTTCCTCATTTCTTTTTAAAGAAACTCTATTTGGTTGCTAGGCATCAGGAAGTAGAATGGCTTGTTCTCATCAAAAGATGCTGGAGCCAGCACTTGAGCTCTGGCAGTTAGAACAGTGTGTGGCTCTGAGACCTTGGGAAAACTCTTTTGCCTCTCTGAGTCCTAGACTACCAGCCTGAGCAGTGGCCTAAGGGCTCTGTATCCTTGTGGCAAGGACACCACTGTGCTGACAGCACTGAGCAGATGTCAAGTAGGAAACTTTATAATAGTTAGATATGAAACCAGAACTCTGATTTTATAGACAAAAATGTTCATAGACACCCTCTTTGCTGGTCCATCTCCTATGATCTGCTGCTGTCAGCTAGGAGATGCTGAAAAGGAGGTGGTGATGTTAACAAAGAGTGCTGTGGCACCTGTTTCCAAGGAGATTCGTAATCTCATCAGCTACAGTCAAGGCAGGAGGAGGAAGAGACTGCAAATGTGCTTAGGAGCAATATCTGGGTCTGAAAGCTTGCAAAGATCACAGCCCTCACAGACACAGGAGGCAAATGATGTGTAGTCCCCTGTGAGCGCTGGGCTGCCAGAGCTAATACAGAATGAGTGAAGATGATAGCCAATACATTTCTTAAAATTTCCTGAAAGCCTGGTCCTTCACACATGAAGGATGATAGAGGAGGTGGAGCACCAGTTATGGGGCCTCAGAGGGAAGGACCGTAACTCACCTTCCGTGGAGGAGATAATAGGATGGCAATATTGTTAACAGGCTGCAGCAGAATTAGAAATAAAGAAGACAAATATGGTTCCATTGAGGCATGATTGATGAGGGAGGAAGTCAGGATTATGACCTTTTGGAGAAAGCAGCAGAGACAGAAATATCCAGAGACACCAGGACCAGGTTATTAACAGGCTTTTCTACTTAAAGAAAGGAGGCCTGGGGCCTGGATGTGGTTAGCACTTCCCATCACGTGCATCCCTTCATCAGATGCTCTGGAAACCCCCATCCCTATCACCATAGCCTGCTCTGTCACTTCTCTTGCCTCTTTTTCCTGGGCCTGAGCTATTCAGAGCATCCCTCAGCCAGTCAGGCCTGTCTGGCCTTGGAAGTTTTTCTCAAGCATGAGAGAGACTAAAGGTTGACGGAGGTTTCCTGGATTCCTCAATGCGTACTTCTTACAGTCTCAGATACAGACATGAACAATTATTATACCCAACTGCAAAGTGTATCCATGAGGATCAGGATAGAACTTGATAGAACTCTTCAGTGGACTGTACCTTGGTAGATTCTTCACTGGTTTCATGACTGCTTCATAGGAACAAATAAAGGGACAGAAATCCCGCTGGGGGAAGATGGGACGGAAGGATGGAAGGGCCATGGTGTTGATGGGAGGCCTAGATACCTTAGCTTCACCGCTGAGCTGGAATCTTGCCTTGTGTTTCCAGCCCATGTGGAGGGTTGACACGAGGATACAGGTTGTCCTGGGAACCTAGGACTGCCCTAAGATTGCAGGACTCCTCAAGGTGGACCGTCACAAAGTTACGGAGGAGAGAAGAGGCTAGGAGCAGATGGGAAGTCAGATGTGTTCCTCTGGATCACAGCACTGTGGGGTGAAGACAGCTGCAAGCATCGGGAGACACAGACTGAGACTGCCCACTGCAGGGCACCAGAGAGCTCCAGACACTTGGACAGGCCCCTCTGTTGCCCACTAGCCACCTCAACACAGATGACTCACAGAAGAGACGGCGTTCTCCGGGCCTGGCTTTGAATAAGAGTGTATGCTATCCTCTGTTCCACTCCACCAGAGGAAACAAGGAGCAAGAACGAATCAGTGTGTTGGGTCTGGAGCTGCCTCCAGGTTACTCTATAAGGGGGAATATTAGAGTTGGGGTGGTGGGCAATTCTGAGTAGAAACATGACCAGGCTTCAGGCTGTGTAACTTTATTGAAGTTCTTTGAAGAAGCTGGAGGACCTCAAGGCATCAGACCACTGTTGTAGTAGAATTTAGCAACCCAGTGTCAGGACAAGAAACTCAATTTATATCACCAAGTGCATGACGCTCTTTCTGCAAGACAGGGATGAGTGGAGAGAGCCACCTCAAAATCTGGGTGGTGACAGGAACAGACATACATCTGGTATATTTTAAGCCTTTGTATGTTTCCAGTCTTGGTTTGTTCATTCTGACTTATTTTAATTTCATTTCTTTCGTGGGTCACAATCTCTTCCTGTCTGAATGGATCTTCCTCTTTACTGGCCCATTCCTGGAATAGTTTCTAGCCTGCACAGTTATGAGAAAGAGAAACAAAGGCTCTGTCAGGATGTTGGTTGGTTCACATGTGTGTGCTACACAGGGATTTCTGCTGGGCTTTATTTCCGTGGTGTACTTTTTTTTTCTGACCAGGTTTCATGTCTTATAGCTGACCTTGAACTCATTCTCATTCCTCCACATCCCGAGAGCAGGCATTGCCACCATATTACATTTCTGTAACTGAACTATTTCATGTTTTTAGGTAGACCTATATCTGAAGCATGAGTCTATCCCTGAGAATGATCTACTTTATATGAAACCTAAACTGCTTCCCTGAGTATTGTCCTTTCCTTTCCTTTTCCTTCCTTCCTTTCTTTCTTCCTTTCTCTCTTTCTCTCTCTCTTTTCTTTGAGACCAGTAGCAAGAAATCTCTAGCCTCTCACCTCCCAGTAGCTGTTTGATTCTTATTGCTGCTGACTCATCACCCTGAAGCCTTGCTTTAATGCTGGAAACAAAAATTTCTCTAAATCATCATACCAAAGAGGATGCATCTTGTTTATCTCTCATCTTTGGGGTTTCCCTTTCTTCTTTAGGTTTCTATGGCACAGAGCTAAGGAAGGCATTTTATCAAAACACTGGTTGCTAAGCCACAGGAAGTCTCAGGTAACATACTTTATGCATATACAGCATGCTGTCCTGTGGGTTTCCATCCCATGGCTGTGCTAGTAGGTCATGTCTGCAACTTCTGTTTTCATAAATCTGTTCTCAATAAATGAACCTGGCCTCACTCTTGTGTCCCAAATACTCTCCCAAATTTTCGGGTGTTATCGCTCCATTTCATTTTGAATCAGAGGCCACAGATCCCCTCATCCTCAACGCTGCTCATCCCCTCAACGCTGCCAATGTGGAAACGCCTTGCTCCCTGGGTCCCAATAAAGCCCTCTTGGAAGTGTTTGGTTTCTCTGAAGCCATACAGTATTCATGTACATACAAGATGCTTTCTGTAAGGATCTCCAAGGCTAATTTTAGTTTACATACTGTTTGGAAAAAAACAGAATTTTATGATTTAATGTATTATTTAGTTATGTATGAAGATATATGGTGTATGAACAGACAAGCTTATCAACAGAATTCACCAGAATCTTGTTAAGCCAAAAATGTACCTTGAAATCTAGTTGATAGTAGCCAGAATCTGTGCATTTGTAAGGATGGATAGGTACTATTCTAGTAGGAATTCTGTGACTACTTTCAGCACTTAACCTCAAGGGAAGTCATGGTCTTCCACATGCTATCTTCATGGGAGTGGTGGTGAGGACAAGCTACCAACCACAGGTGATATCATCTGTACTTTAGAGCAGGAGCGTGAGGACAATGAAGACAGATTAAGAGAAGGAAGGATTAATCTGTCATTAAGAGAATGGCAAAGTCATTATTTGTAGGAGTCACTGAGTTCATGATGAATAAACGAAAGAAGAGAGACAGTGAATGTCTGATCCTCCATTTAATTCTATTTAGGTTAACTGAAGTCCTGTCTATCCCTGCTGTCCCTCACTCATCACCCAGTTCTCGCCTTCCTATGTTGTAGGATAGCAACTCTCACCTGCCAGCTATTCTTTCTTTCATTTGCAATACAAACATGCCTTGAATTTTGATCATTTTTAAAGGATTTTTATCATCTTGATAGGTAATAGGGAAACATAAATAAGAATAAAACCTTCCCTTCATAAATACCACCCTGCTCTTTTTCTCTTCTATCATGGAGATATGATACCTCAGAAAAATGATTCATTATTGTCTTGGACACTAAGAAGAAGGATACTATAGATTGGGACTTCTTAGCTTCTCTAACTCATGATTCCTTTCCATTTAAGAATTTTTTACATGTTCCATAATATTTAATATATAAAATAGGTTTTGTGAAATATTTGGTGATAATATATCATTTATTTAAAAACAATTCTTAAATAGGCACATGTGGTTAACAAACTTATATACCAAGAGCCAGATGAGCTTATTTGTTTTTACATAAACAAATCTTAGCTGAATATTTAATAATATAGGATACAGACATAGTTTATGTTTTACATAGTTGATCAGTCTTTTGATTTTATAGTTGTCATTGCTAAGATCACCTCTTTGTATAAATGCATATGCATAACTGGTGCAGATGTGTTCAGAACAACTTCAAGAACTAATGAAAATTCTATCTTAAGCCCAACTCAGACATCAACTTAAAACTCAAACTTTCTAATATACCAATTCAAAGATACATCAATCTCGTACTTACTCCTTGAGGAACAATAGTCGGAAAATACTAAAAAACTTTGTTTGCCATAATTGAACCACTATGTTTCTGTGAGAGCAGGATACTGTGTACGTATGTAAAAACACTGTGATTCATGAGACATGTTGGTCCTCAAAACTGAGCTGCAGTTGCTAGGGTAGCAGGTGCTGGCACTGTGTGGAATGATGACACGTGTGCTGCGACATTCCATGTGTGTCCAGAGGCAAGGCTACTGTGAAGCTGTGCAGTGCAGACCAGGTGCACACTGCCAGGACTCTTTGAGTTTATACACATGAGAACTTGGATTATTCTCTGGATGCTACACAGTTGAGAATTTACTGCTTCTAGATATTACATGACTTCCACGTTCATATACACAGCCTATGAGAACGTGACCCACCCACAATTTGTTTGGGAGGAAGTTGGGGTTTTTGTGTTTAAGAAATTGTAACTATGCCCAGACTCATCCCACAGAATTCTACTTTGTTTTTACATGGAGATATCTGGGGACTGTTGGCAAGAGGCAGGCAAAGTTAGAATTAGGCCCCATGTTCACATCTGGGCTTCATCTTGTATTTGTACTTGGACATTGTTTGAAAGAGCCGGAAGGATGTCAGAGAATGGAAGGGGATGCTTCGACAATGTAAAATATTTTAGCTGTGAGAATGCTTTTATTAGTTATGAAGTTCAAGATGAAGACTCAGACTTACCGGAAAGCTAATGTTTATAGTGGGGCTAGAGAGCTGACTCAGCTTTTAAGAGCACTTGCTGCTCTTACAAAACATCAGGTTTTTGTTTCCAGCCCAAATAGGACCTAACTATTTCTACCTCCAATTCCAGAGAATCCAATGCCATCTTCTGGCCTCCACAGGCAGTGCACACACATGGTACACAGACATCCATGCAAGCAAAGCACCCATGAACATGAAATAATAAAAAGCAAATAAATAATCTTTGGAAAAACTAATATTGATAATTCTGATTTGCAGGTAAGTATAAAAGTATTTCAGACACCCAAGAGTTGGGTCCTTGGTCTTTTAAACTACTTAACTGTGTTTTATCCTGAGCCTATAGAGGACACAGGATGATTGTCAGCTATTTGTCAGTAACAGATCTTATCAATACTTCACGTAAGCTTATGTTTATGTTTTAAGTGACAAAGACAAAATACTTCCACATTTTTGTATTCTGCCAGCAATTCAATAAATATCTCCTAAAGAAATAAAAAGAGGGTGGGATC
>JAQQSO010002643.1:0-14201 GCA_028658305.1 Pachyuromys duprasi | reverse complement strand
GAACACTGAGCTAATGGCAGGCCTAGGTTTTCATGAGATAGAAGAATAGTGATAATTATTAAGTAAGGATGGCTCTGTTGGTGACTATCTTGCTGTTCATGCCCGCTCAAGCATGAGGACGTAAGTTCAGATCCTGTCTTGGTTAGGGTTTCTATTTCTGTGAAGAGACAACATGACCATGCAACTCTTATTTAAAAAAAAAAAATTTTTTTTAATAGGGGCTGGCTTACGGTTCAGAGGCTTAGCCCATTCACATCATGGCAGCATGCAGGAGACATGGTTCTGGAGAGGGAGCTGAGAGTTCTACATCCTGGCTCGTAGGCAGCAGGAAGGGTGAGTGACACTGGGCCCGGCTGGGGATTCTGACTCTGGAAAGCCCGCCCCGCCAACAAGGCGACGCCCTCCCCACAGAGCCACTCCCTGTGAGCTTATGGGAGCCATTTTCATTCCACCCATCACAGATCCCAAGCACCTGCATCAGAAGCTGGGCACTATGATCCCCTTGCTGGGGAACTGGAGGCCTGGGGATCCCTGGGACTTGCTGGCCAACCAGCTGGGTAAGCTCAGCACTAAAGTGTGAGACATTCTCTCAAAAAAGAAATAAATAATAAAAAGCAGTAAATATATTCTCTAATATGGTGTTTCATTATGTCCTCATCTATTTTTAGTTTTGCTATCTTGTAGGAAGTCATTAACATCTTCTGTGGTTTATCTTCTAAGTCCCTGGATAAAAAATATGATAAAACTTCTGAAGTAGAAGCTGAAGAGATGGATCAGTCATTAAGCACACTGGTTGCTCTTGCAGAGACCTACCTTGAGTCCCAGCACCCACATACTGGCTTACAGCCATCTATAACCAATTCCAGGGAAGCTGATGCCCTTCTCTGAGCTCCGAAGGCACCAGGCATGCACATGGTGCACATACATACATTTAGCCAAAACATTCAGACACAGAAAAGTAAATAAATCTAAAAATGAATTTTTAAAAGAAAACTCTGAAGGAAATTTCAAATCATTTAGAAATTCTCTGCACATTTTAAACTTATCAGTTATCACTTTGAGTCATACCCTTAATTTTTTTTCTGTCATTTCTGCACAAATCTGTGCTTTGTGTTTTTCCAACATTCTACAATACATGCCTCTATATGAATAACCTTTCCAAATATGCATATGAAA
Source organism: Pachyuromys duprasi (assembly GCA_028658305.1). Taxonomy (NCBI): domain Eukaryota; kingdom Metazoa; phylum Chordata; class Mammalia; order Rodentia; family Muridae; genus Pachyuromys; species Pachyuromys duprasi. The sequence goes on along the minus strand of JAQQSO010002643.1, from coordinate 13,025 downwards.
GGGCACCTTAAAGTGTTATTAGGAAGCACAAACCCCATAAATACGATGAACATAATCCAATGACCTGGATGAAAAGCAGGCTGTACCAACCACTAAGTTGTCTCCTTACCTCCCTTTTCTAACCTCCATCGTTATCACACCGAGCAATGTCTACATCCCTGAATTATTTATGCTCAAGTTTTTGCCTGCGTTTGTTTTTGTCGTTTTGTTTTGCTTTGCTTTTTCTTAAATAAAAATCACGGTATTACGATGAACTTACAAATAAAAACATCAGACAGCTAGATGAACAGAGTCACTCAAATACACACTTGCCCAGTCCCAAAATCTATACAACTCCATGAACTTCCATATAGTCAGCTTGGTCACTCCGAAGCCCTGGAGCTTTATTCGGGTATTAGACACTTTCACTATCAATTCTGTATTTATGCAGTTATCTACCACAAAAGGGAAGACAGAAAGAAAGACATGACAGCATTGAAACAGGAAAAAACAGTTATCTTTTCTCTTCTTTCCTGGAGTTTTGGACTATATGGAATGCTACCCTGCTATATATGATCCCCTAACACTTGCTTTTCACCCACAGTTGAAGTTCCACATCCTCACGTTGTATATACAGCTGGAATTTGATCATTTTGTTGTACAATATTCTGTAACTAATATACGGACACTTCTTACAGAGTATCTGCTTGCTAAATTTTGGTTTTTTGTTTATTTGTTATTTTATTTTGATTTATTTTATTGAAAAATCTCATGAATTTGTATGTGTGTTACCTCATGGTGTGCATGTATAAAAATCTCTTCAAAGTATAAACACAGGACTGAAATAGGTAGACAGTTGGGAATGAAAATGTTAAACTTTATACTTTAAAATGTTTTGGAAATGTTATTTCTATTTATAATCCTACCAACAGTGTGACCAAAGCTTCTTAATTCGAGGGACCATGAGCATTCTGTCATAAAAGTGGCTTTCAGTATTGGTCCTTTCAGTAAATAACTGACATGGTTATGGTTATAATAGTTAAGCCATGTAAATCTTCAGTGCATCTTCTGAAACATTTCCAGACGAAAAATTTGATAATAAATCTGAGTTTTGAATGGTGTGAAAAGGGAAATAAATGAACGTTTTAGTTGTACCACTAGGAAAAGAAATTCATCATTTTAAGCAAATGTAATAGTATATATATCAAGTTAGACTTACTCTAATATCCCAGGTGTTTGTCCAATGAAGAATTAATGTGAACACACTAATGTTCAGGTACAACATAATTTTATTTTACTGTCCTCAAGAAACATAATATTATTTTCTATAACCCAAATTTTTATATTAACTATAGAAATAGATCAAGGGTACCTGTTTTCTGAATAAAACTTACACCACCACACCAAATCTGTTTATATAAACAGCTTTTCCTAAGAAATGGTCATCCAATTATTCTAGCCTTCCCTCTAATAATCTTCTAAAACTTTCCTGAATGTTAATTTGAAACACTTGTTAACTTTTTATCCTAGTTTTAAAAAATACCAGTGTTCTACCCAGTTTAGAATATGAAGAATTGTGAATAATTAATTGTTTGGCAGTGCATCCACTGGGAACAAGACTAGCATGACTGGGGAGACAAGCTATGTCTCCCTCCCTATATAGAGAAAGTGGGTATTTTTTTCTTTTGAGCAGTGCAAATGGGAAAGTGTAGCTTCAAAACCAAAAGTAGCTGTTGAGTAGTCTAGCAGAAGGAGAAGGAAATTAATGATTCTGGATCTGAACAGACTGTCTCGGCAGGTAAGAGCAGCTCTGCTCTTCCATATGACGCTGGTTAGCTTGCAGCACCCACATTAGGTAGCTCACACCTGCCTGTATTAGAGCACCAGGGAATCCTACAATTTCTGGGATCTTCAGAGCCCACACATGTACACACATATGTGCAAACACACACACACACACACATCCATGGAAAATCAATGGTATTTGCCAGGAGAAGTGGGTCAGAAGCAGAGAGGGCACTTGTCTAGCTGCACAAAGCCCAGAACCACACGTCTTCATCAGGGTTTATGGCTGTGAAGAGACACCATGACCTATACTGCATGTCTTAATATCCACTTATACGTGAGTATAAACCATGTGTGTCTTTCTGCTCCTGGGATACCTCACTCAGGATGATCTTTTCTAGTTCCCACCATTTGCCTGCAAATTCTATGATTTCCTTGTTTTTAATTGCTAAGAAGTATTCTGTTTTGTAAATGTACCACAATTTCTGTATCCATTCCTCTGTTGAGGAACATCTGACTTGTTTCCAGATTCTGGCTATTACAAATAAAGCTGCTACAAACATAGTTGAGAAAATGTCCTTGTTTTGTACTTGAGCATATTTTGGATATATGCCTAGGAGTGCTATAGCTGGATCTTGAGGAAGCGCTATTTCTAATTGTCTAAGAAAGTGCCAGAGTGATTTCCAAAGTGGTTGTACAAGTTTGCATTCCCACCAGCAATGGAGGAGGGTTCCTCTTTCTCCACAACCTCTCCAGCATGCGTTGTCACTAGAGTTTTTGATCTTAGCCATTCTGGAGGGTGTAAGGTGAAATCTCAGAGTCGTTTTGATTTGCATCTCTCTGATGGCTAAGGACGTTGAGCATTTCTTTAAGTGTTTCTCTGCCATTCAATATACCTCTATTCAGAATTCTCTGTTTAGCTCTGTACCCCATTTTTAATTGGATTGCTTGATTTGTTGCTTTTCAACTTCTATAGTTCTTTATATATTCTGGATATCAGCCCTCTGTCAGATAGAGTGTTGGTGAAGATCCTTTCCCAGACTGTAGGCTGTTGTTTTATTCTGATGACAGATCCGTTGCTTTACAGAAGCTTTTCAGTTTCATGAGGTCGATTTATTGATTGTTGATCTTAGAGCCTGTGTTGTTGATATTCTGTTTAGGAAGTTGTCTCCTGTGCCAATGAGTTCAAGGCTCTTCCTCACTTTTTCTTCTAACAGGTTTAGTGTCTCATTTTAGTTGAGGACTTTGATCTACTTGGACTTTAGTTTTGTGCAGGGTGATAAAAATTTTTCTACATGTAAACATCCAGTTAGACCAGCACCATTTGTTGAAGATGCTTTTTTTCCCCGTTGTATCATTTTGGCTCCTTTATAAAAAATCAAGTATCCATAGGTGTGTGGGTTTCTTTCTGGGTCTTCTATTTGATTCTATTAATACACCATTTTATTTCTATTCAAGTACCATGCAGTTTTTATTATTATTGCTTTGTAGTACAGCTTGAGATCAGGGATGGAGATACCTCCAGACACTCTGTTGTTGTACAGGATTGTTTTAGCAATTCTGGGTTTTTTGTTTTTCCATATGAAGTTGAGAATTTTTCTTTCAAGGTCTGTAAAGAATTGTGTTGGTATTTTGATGGGAATTGCATTGAATCTGTAGATTGCTTTTGGCAGAATGGCCATTTTCACTACGTTAATCATACTGATCCATGAGCACAGGAGATCTTTCCATCTTCTGATATCTTCTTCAATTTCTTCAGAGTCTTGATCTTTTTGTCAAGCAGGTCTTTCATTTGCTTGGTTAGAGGCACACCAAGGTACTTTATGTATTAGTGGCTATTGTGAAAGGTGTCATTTCTCTAATTTTTTTTTCTTGGTCCTTTTGTCTTTGGTACACAGGAGGGCTACTGAATTTTTTGAGTTAATTTTGTAAGCCAGCCACTTTGCTGAAGGTGTTTATCAGCTGAAGGAGTTCTCTGGTTGAATTTTGGAAGTTACTCATGTATACTATTATATCATCTACAAATAGTGATACTTTGGCTTCTTCCTTTCTGATTTGTATCCCCTTGATCTCCTTTAGTTGTCTTATTGCTCTAGCTAGGACTTCAAGTACTATGTTGAAGAGATACAGAGAGAACGGGCAGTCTTGCCTTGTCCCTGATTTCAGTGGGATTGATTTTAGTTTCTCTCCGTTTAGTTTGATGTTGGCTATAGGCTTGCTATGTATTGTGTTTACTATGTTTAAGTATGTGCCTTGTATCCCTGATCTCTCTAATACTTTAAACATGAATGTGTGTTGGATTTTGTCTAATGCTTTTTCGGCATCTAGGGAGATGATCATGTGGTTTTTCTCGTTCAGTTTGTTTAATATGGTGGATTACATTGATGGATTTCTGTATATTGAACCACCCCACCATGCCTGGGATGAAGCTTACTTGGTCATGGTGGATGACATCTTTCATGTGTTCTTAGATTTAGTTTGCAAGCATTTTATTGAGTATTTTTGCATCAATGTTCATAAAAGAGCTAGGTCTGAAGTTTTTTTGTTGGGTCTTTCTGTGGTTTAGGTATCAAGGTGACTGTGGCTTCATAAAATGAGTTTGGTAACGTTCCTTCTGTGTCTATTTTGTGGAATAGTTTGAAGAGAATTGGAGTTAGCTCATTTTTTTGGAAGAGAGACTTTTGATGACTGCTTTTATTTCCTTGTGGGATATAGTACTATTTAATCTATTTACCTGATCTTGATTTAATTTTGGTAAATGGAATCTATCAAGAAAATTGTCCATTTCATTTAGATTTTCAAATTTTGTGCCATATAGGCTTTTTAAATAAGACCTAATGATTGTATTTCCTCAGAGTCTATTGTTATGTCCCCCTTTTTGTTTCTGATTTTGCTGATTTGGATAGTTTCTCTCTGCCTTTTAGTTAGTTTGGGTAAGGGTTTGTCTATCTTGTTGATTTTCTCAAAGAACCAGCTCTTGGTCTCATTGATTCTTTGAATTGTTTTATTTGTTTCTAATTCATTGATTTCAGCTCTGAGTTTGATTATTTCCAATCGTCTACTCCTCTTCGATGTGTCTGATTCTCTTTTTTTCTAGGGCTTTTAGGTGTGCCATTAAGTTACATGTATGAGATGTCTCAAACTTGTTTCTGGAGGCACTTAGTGCTATGAACTTTCCTCTAAGTACTGCTTTCATTGTGTCCCATAAGTTTGGGTAACTTGTGCCTTCATTTTCATTGAATTTTAGGAAGTCTCCAATTTCTTTTTTCATTTCTTCCCTGACCAAGCTGTCATTGAGTAGTTATTTAGTTTCCATGTGTATGTAGGCTTTTCGTTATTTCTGTTGTTGTTGAGGTCTAGTTTTAGGCCATGGTGGTCTGATAGGCTACAAGGGGTAATTTCAATCTTCTTGTATCTGTTGATGCTTGCTTTGTGCCCGAATATATAGTCAGTTTTTGAGAAGGTTCCATGAGGTGCTGAAAAGAAGGCATGTTCTTTCTGAGTTTGGGTGAAAAGTTCTGTAGGCATCTATTAGGACCTCTGTAAGTGTCATTATTTCTCTTTTTAGTTTCTGTTAGATGATATGTCCCGTGGTGAGAGTGGTGTGTTGAAGTCTCCCACTATTAAGGTATTGGGATCGATGTGTGCTTTAAGCTTTAAAAATGTTTTATTTACAAATGCAGGTGCTCTTATATTTGTGGCATAGATGTTCAGGATTGTGATGTCCTCCTGGTGGATTTTTCTTTTGATGAAATGAAGTACTCCTCCTGATCTTTTGTGATTAATTTTGGTCGAAAGACTATTTTATTAGATATTAGGATAGCTACCCCAGCTTGTTTTCTGGGTCCGTTTGCTTGAAAACCCTTTTTCCAGCCCCTTACTCTGAGGTAGTGTTTATCTTTGTTGCAAAGGTGTGTTTCTTGGATACAGCAAAATGTTGGATCCTGTTTCTGCAACCAATTTGATGGTCTGTGTCTCTTTATTGGAGAGTTGAGTCCACTGATGTTGATAGATAATAGTGACCAATAAATGTTAGTTCCTTTTATTGTAAATTTGGTGGTGTTACTGTGTTTCTATGCTTGTTTTCTTTTAATTTTTTGCTGTGAAGTTATCTATATCCTGTGTTTTCTTGGGTGTAGTTGATTTCACTGGATTGGAGTTTTCCTTCTAGTATCTTCCGTATGGCTAGTTGCCGTGTAGCTATTGTTTACGTTTAATTTGGGCATGGAATATTTTGTTTTCTCCATCTATGGTGTTTGAAAGGTTTGCTGGGTATGGTAGTCTGGATTGGCATCTGTGGTCTCTTAGAGTCTGCATGACATCTGCACAGGCCCTTCTGGCTTTCAAAGTTTCTGTTGAGAAATCTGGTGTGATTCTGATAGGTCTACCTTTATATGTTACTTGGCCTTTTTCCCTTGCTGCTTTTAATATTTTTCCTTTGTTCTGCAGATTTGGTGTTTTGACTATTATGTGACTTGAGGAGTTTCTTTTCTGGCCTAGTCTATTTGATGTTCTGTAGGCCTTTTGTATGTTTGTGGACATCTCTTTCTTTAAGTTGGGAAATTTTTCTTCTATAATTTTCTTGAAAATATTTTCTGGACCTTGGAGCCTGGAATCTTTTTTGTCTATTCTGTTATTCTTTGATTTCATCTTTTCATGGTGTCCTTGATTTCTTGGATGTTTTGTTTTTGGAACTTTTGCCATTTTACTTTTTATTTGAGAGATGTATCAGTTTTTACAATTGTATCTTCAGCACCTGAGATTCTCTCTTCCATCTCTTGTATTCTGTTGGTGATGCTTACCTTTGTGGTTCCTGATCTTTTCTCTAAGTTCTCCCACTCCAGGGTTTTCTCTGTTTGTGTTTTCTTTATTGATTCTAAATCTGTTTTCATGTCTTACACCATCTCCTTCATCTGTTTGAATGTGGTTTCCTGTCTTTCCATAATGGCATCTATTTTGTTATTTGTTTCCTATTCATGTGCCTCTCTTTGTGTGCTTATATTTGCCTGTATTTCTTTGAGAGCTTTGTTCATTTCGTCTTTATGTGCCTCTAATAATTAGATAAGCATAGATTTGAGATCATTTTCCTGTATTTCCGATGACTGAAAATTTCCATTGATTTTTGGGGGGTTGCTGGTGAAGCCATGATGTCCTGATTTTTGTTGGATGTGTTCTTACACCGACCTCTATCCATCTGCTTATCTGTAACCTTCGCTGTTTGTTTGTGGATTCTGTACTTAAGACTGGGTCCATCTCTCTCTGGTGTCTGGAGTATTCTTCAGGAAGATGAGAGAGGTCCACTGGTTTGAGAGTGGGTGTGGTGTTTCAGCTGTAGCTAAGGGAGGAAGGTCGCAGGTGCATGTGTGCTAGCACAGGCACGTGCATGGAAATGTGCCTTGAAGGACAGGGTGCTAAAGTGTGTAGGTACCTGGAAGGGTGGGGCTTCAGTGCAGGAGGGGGTGCGGGTGCTGGCGCTGTTCACAGGCACAATGCGCATGCGCTGGTACCCTGAACACCTCAGTGGCCTACAGGCCTGTCATACTGTCCTCCTGGTATTCAGATCTGTCTGGGCTCCAGGAATTGTTTGCCTGGACTCCAGTGGTAGACCCACAGATCAGGGGCTTCAATGTCGAGAATGCTATCCCTAGGATCCATATGTTGCCCACAGTGGGAGTGTGGGTGAGAGGGATCTGATGTCTACCTTCTAGTGTAGAAGGACTGTTGTCATCATTAATATTTATTATTGATATATCCTTTAGTTAAGCAGCAGTTATTCCTAATCCAGCTGTATATCCAAATCACCACACAGAGGCTAGGATTTATTTAATTAACCTAGAGCACAATGCTGGGCAATAATTACTCCATTCTAAACCTCCAAGCCCGCATAGTTTCCTACCATTCAGCTTTTACCCATTATGCTTGTTTTTAGTCGTATCCTAGGTCTGGTTCATCTTTCCTCCTGGTTCCCAGACCCTCCTTATGGTTCTAAGTCTTAGCATGCCAATCTCTGCTCCTCCTCTCTTACTTGCTTCCTTCTCTTCCCCTCTGGACCAGGATGTCCCACCCTATTCTCTCCATTGCTCAACACTTGGGCTAGTTTTATTGACAATACAGAGAACAAATGGTGGCATGTTTACACAAACTTAAAACAGGTGATGCTTAGAATAAGCATCACAATGCAATGTCTGATTGAATCCAGATAGTGGGGTAGAGAAATCAGCATTTGAATGAACAAGGGTACATTCCACAAAATACTATACCAACAAAGGATCCTGGACCTGGGGCTCTGTACACACTTGAAGGTGTACTCACTCTCTCAAAGGCCTAATTGGAAAGCACAGGGGTTACTTCCAGGTTTGGGACCACAGGGGTAAATGAGAGTGTATGTGTTATCTACTGTTTGGCCTCTGGGAGCCCTGTGCTGGGGGAGCCGCCTTTGCTGTCTTAGTCACCAAGCATGGAGGCTCCAGCTTAGATTAGCATCTCTGAAGCAATGTAGTGTATAAAGAAGCCTATATGGATAAGCAAGTACAACCTCTTCTTGCTCTCCAGCAGATTGGTGTGCTAATTTATCTTATTTCAGCCAGGGGAATCAAGTCTAAGCAAATAAGTGAGAGTCAAAGATAATTTATTTAACTATCTTAACCCAAAAGGAATGGCCTAATTTTTACACACAATTCACTTCAGAGATGAGAATACCTCTCGCCCTGGAGGTAGAGGAGAATATGAATTTATAGAAATAAGAGAAAACCGGGGGAAAAAGAAAAATCAACTGAACTGTGAAAACAAAATTTAACATTTTCATTTACATTTTTTTTTGAGCTAAGTTTTACTGTATATTCCCAGCTGTTCTGGAAGTCACTATTTAGACCAACCTGGATGTTGTTCCTGTCTATACCTCTACTCCCTAAGTCCTAGCATTTCACACATGAACCAATAGGGTCAGAGCTCTATTCTTTTTTTTTAAAAAAAATAAAACAAAACAAAACAACATTTTATTAACTCTTTGTGAATTTTACATAACGCACCCTAATTTCATTCATCTCCCTATGCCTTCATATCTACCCTCTGACCTTATTACCTCTCTCCCAAAAGAAAACAAACACAGAAAAACATCTGGCTGTGGAAGCTTTATCATAGTGTGTCACCCAGTATACCCTTTGCCCACACATCTTTACTTGCACATGCTCATTGCAATGAGTCATTGGTCTGGTTCGAGGCCTCTGGCTTCTGCTGCGCTATCCATACTGGAACCTCACCAGATATTCTCTTGTTGCCCTGTGTCATGGAGAACCTGCAGCTTTGTATCCTCAGGACCAACATCTTCATGTGCTCCAGCAGTTCACAAATAGAGTGGATGCTGGAGTGGGCCAACTCAGAGCCTGGGTGGAAGCTGAGCTGGTCAGCCCACTAGCTCTCCTTGACTGTGTCATCAGGGCCAGTTCTCCCACTTTAGCCAGGAGAGGGGCTACCTCTCCCAGTCTCATGCCCTCAGGCCTGGCTCTCACACACCTATGCCATCAAGGCCAGCTCTACTGTGCTGCCCAGGTGAGGTACAGGACCCACAGAGCTCTGTTTCTACTGAAATCACCACCTTCCAACTCAGCATATTCAGGGCAGGCTCATGTTCCCTTTGTCCCATTCATCCCACATAGCCAAACTAGCAAAGCCTAGTGATGCTACCTCCGTTAGTACAAACATGTACATTACTTTCTACTCTTCCATGGTAGCTCTTCCAGTCAACCATCATTGCACCGCAGGCCATGGCCGTGACCTTACAGCTGTCCATTGTCATTCTCACCCTTGTCCAGTCCACTCTATTTTTAGTCACCAGAGAAGACAACCGATAGAGGAGAAAACATGGGCATACGATTGTAAAATTAAGAGACACCTGGAAATGTCTGAGTGCTTTTAAGATCATAAATCCATTCTGTAACCATCTTACTTAAAGCCCTTAAATGATCCCTCAGACAGCTGCACCTCGAAGTGCTCATCAGAGTATGAAAACCCACCGTATATATTTTTAGATGGCATCAATATGGTTGAGTCTGGTTCATTTTGTTTTATTTGATACAAGGCCTGACTATGTAGCCCAGGCTTAACATTTAGGATTGTCAGCCTCTGCCCACAAGTGCTAGGATTACAGGGTAGACCACCATACCCAGCTGTGATTTTTAAATGAATGCCTGTTTCCCCTGCTCTCCTATTTATTTGCCATGAGGCCAGGAACTATGTTTGTTCTATTCTCCATTGTAAGTCAACACGGGCAGAACCCTGGCGCATCCTAGGCGTACTATAAATACAAATGAATGAAAGTGACTATTCTGAAGTCACGCAGTCCACTCAAAGTCAACAGCTGTTAGCAGTAGGTAAGATTAATAAGAATATCTTTGAGTCATGGGCAGCAGTGAAAAGAGAAGTTAAAGAAAAAGGCATTCATGGGTAGTTGAAAATTGATTTTACTAGCTTAAAGAAATCAAAGCATTACAAGTTTTAGGTTTAACATGGTGGCACATGCTTTTAATCACAGAACTTGGAGGCAAAAGCAGGGAGATCTCTGAGAATTTGAGGCTAGTAATAGAGCAAGTTACCCAGGGCTACATAGTGAGACCCTGTCTCCAGAGGGCAAGAAAACTTCTTACACTGGCATTCAGTTCACCTTAAAACATCACTTCAGATTTAGGTAGGTGCTTTAAAAGAACAAAGGACTTTTCCAAACGGGTATCCATTGTCCATGGTCCTGGTTGGTCGTGAATATAAATGCCCAGGGTAGCAATACAGAGTAAGAGCAAGGCATCTATGACCAAACATTGAGAAAATACAACACTTGCTGGGGCCTGTGTTCTCCTTTCCTACTTATTTTATATCCCTTCAATTTCTTAGACATTTTATGATGTGCAAAGCTTCTTTGTACTAATAGTGCTACTAAGGTAGTAAATACTTCTGTCTTATCACTTACCTTTGCATTGTTTATGATACTCTGGAATATAACAAATTTTACTGGATGTTTTTTTGGAATGGTACATTCTTCCAACCACTTTTTGCCGCCATTCTAAAGATACTGCAGGTTATAAGGTGTTCGTTTATTACTTCACCTGTTCACAAATTTATGAGTCATTCTGCACAAAATGTCAGGTACTGTGCTAGGGACCAAAACAACTGGACACAATGCCTTCTCTTCACAGAGTTTGTAGTGAGAACGAATGAACTTCGATGCATCGTCGCTTATGAATATACAACTGCACACTGGCCGACGTTGTTAACATGCCAGGACATAGTCTGTTTCCAGTTTGCCCAATCATGGAATCTGCTAAGGGATAAGCAGCCAGTTGGTGGCAGAAGAACTTGCCACTCTTGGGTTTGTCCTTTAAGTGTGCATCACTGCCTCCTCTACCCTGTTCTCTCCTCCTTCCATCCCAGAATCATGACTCGCATCCATTTCCCCCACTCAAAGCATGCTGCATGCCTACAAGAATGTCCAGGATGCAGGCAAGGCCAAACGCTGGCCTGGGTAGACAGGAATGCTCATCCTGGTGGAAGGCAGGAATGCATAAGGAGCAGCAGTTTGGAAGAGTTTGGTAGTTTCTTACAAAATCAGCCTTCATCTTGGCACACTGGCAGCAACTGCACATACTGGTATTTGCCCAAATTAGTTGAAAACATACCCATAATCCTACTCAGGAGAACTGAAGTTTGAGAGCGCACTGGGACAATGCCTTGTCTGAAATTTAAAAAAATGTTTAGGGATGTTTAATTCATAATTGTCAAATCTTGAAAGCAACCAAGACATCTTTTTTTAAAGATTTATTTATTTTTATTTCATGTGTGTGAGTACTTTTTTTTTTTTTTTTTTGCCTTTATATATGTCTGTGCATCATGAGCATGTCTGATGCCCGTGGAGGCCAGAAGAGGGCATCAAGTCCCTGGAACTAGAGTTACAGATGGTCATGAGCTGCCATGTGTGTATAGGGAATCAAACACAGATCCTCTCTAAGGACAACCGCTGCTCTTAACACTGATCCATCCCTCTACCTCTCAAGATGTCCTTTAGTAGTTGAATAAACTGTTATCTCCAGGAAAATGGAGTATTTCTCATCACTGAAAAGAAATGAGCTATGACACTATGAAAAGACCTAGAGGAAACTAAAGTACATATTACCAAGTGAAAGAAGCCTGCCAGAACACCAGACACCCTGTATGACTTCCCTGTATGAAGTCCAGAAAGGGCAAAGCAGAAACAGAAAGGATCCATGACAAGCAGGAACCTGTAACAAGGGAGAGATAAACAGGTGACCATAGGTTTCCAAGCCAGTAAAGCACTCACGGTGGAGGCATGCCAACTGTGAATGTGTCTGTGTGGAAACCTGCAGAATATAGACACCTCGAGGGAGCCCTAATGGAAGCCTTCGTTGTGGATGCTTACGAAGTTATCAATGTGAGTTTACTGATTGTAACAGGAGGTTGCAGTATGTAAAGAGTGGAGGGCCCAGGTAAGGAAATTCTCCTTTCTGTGCTATTAAGCTGTGACAACTGATCTAAAGCAGAAATATTTCCATGTGCTTGCTATGGAAATTTTTAAAAGAAGAAATCATGTGGTTGAAGGGATCAGGACATCTTTACACGAGGCTTGGGGCATGGGAGATTTTGAAGTACAGTTAAAATAATTCAGGGTCAGAAGGACAGAATTCTGGGGCCAGTGACAAGGCTCAGGTGAGGGTGCTTGTGTCTAAGCAGGATGACTTGAGTTTCCTCTTCAGAACCCGTATAATGGAAAAAGAGAACAGACTCCCACGAGTTTTCCTCTGACCTCCACATGTGTGCTATGGCACATATCCACCAACACACAGGCAAGGTAAATAGTAATAATGATTAATTAAAATAAATCACACTTGGCTCTCAGAGGCTTCGGTATGTTTCACACTAAGAAACTATTATTGCTTTCTCTCTGAAAGACGTGTCAGCCTTGCCGATGTTCATCACAAGCCGATAGCGGCACGTCCGTCTTTTGTGTAGTCTTTCCTTGGAACGGGCTGATCCCAGCTATAGTCCCAGGCGGCAGAGTTACAATCCTGTAACATTAAAGCTCAAATCAATGCGAATTTAGCACCAGAGTGTGCATGAAAACATGAAATAGTGAGTCCCAGAGGTCGTGGCATCCCGTGTGACATAATTACAGCTGGGACAGCTGTGGAAGTTTTGGGCCCAGCCAGACGCTGAAGCGGAGGCCCAGTGTCTGTGACGTGTCTATTTCTAGTTTTTAA
>JAQQSO010002642.1:0-14201 GCA_028658305.1 Pachyuromys duprasi | reverse complement strand
GTCTGGCCCGTGGACAGACACCTGAACTGGGGTTTTTGCTGGCGGGTGTATGCAGTTTTTGCCCTCAGTGTGCGGTCTGGTCAAGATGGTCCCAGGATCCTCTCAGCCGTGGGTTGAGACAGAACTCGGGTTCTTCCCAGATCCGCCGGCGGACTCACACACTGACTGAGTTTTTGCTGGTGGTAGCGTTCGGCGGGTGTTCCTGCAGTGTGTGGACTGGTCAAAACGGTTCCCCAATCCACTCAGTCTGTGGTGGTTCCGGCGATCGGTTCGTGCCCGCCGCACACCTGTGGGTTGAAGCAGAACCCGGGTGCAGTGTGCGCTCGTAGTGTGCAGTTCAGTGAAAACGGCACCCGGTTCCTCCTGGGACTGCCTGCAAGACTGTGCGATCCAGTCTACAATGGCGGGTGCGGGCACCCAGCGCAGCTGCTCTTTTAGATCAGAGCTGTGTGCTGCTGGTCACCGGGAAATTTTTACAGGTAATAACTGGGTGTCCCTAGGGTTTTCCCACTTGATTTTCTCACCGTAGGAGTTCCGCTCACCTGGCACTCACAATGCTGGCGTTTTAGGTCCCAGAGTTCAGTCTCCTGGTCGCTATGTTGTTTCTGCTCTCCTACTCCTCAGACACAGTGTTCTCTCGTGGCAGCCATCTTGGATCCTCCAGAAAATTTATTTTTTAAGTATATTCCTCAAGTAATGAAGGTATGTATTCTCACCAAAAAGCCACATATGAATTTTTACTATCATTTTATTTATTATAATCATGTACATCCAGTAATAATCTAAATGTCTTTCATGGGGAGAGAAGTGATAATAAATTTGGCACATCTGTACCAAGGAATCCTATTAGGCAACAAATATTAAATTAGTGATACGAAAAACAACTTAAGAAGAAAAAAAGAGAAAAATAAATGGATTGTTTAATTAAAACACTCAAAGGTACATCCTGTCAGGTTTTACAATTAATTCACAATTGCATTCACATTGTAATTTTGTGAAGGCTAATTATATGAACATAATGGATTAGTATATGCTAGAAATTGGAGAGAATTGGATGGAAGGATGAGGGAATGAAGAGATGAGAGAATTGGGAGGGAATGGAGGCGGTGGGGATGAGGGGAAGAGAGGACAAGGACATGAGAGGAGGGGGAGATTTGAGGAGTCTGTCTCAGGAGTTGATTTGTCGTGGCTGCATTCTTGTTTTGGGACAACTCTCAGAACTCTAACTTTACGTTCATTGATTGATGAATGGATGGAGACCATTGCACATACCATGGTGTGTGTACAGAAATTAGAGAAGAACCTATTTAAATCACTTTCTGCCACCCACCATGTGGAATCTAGTTGCCAAACTTCGTAACAAGCACTGTTACTGCTTTTCCATCTTGCTAGCCCAGTACTACATGTCATAAAGTGTCTTTTAATTTTGTCCAAGTTCAATTTCAGTTTGTGAAAAAAAAATGTAGCTTAAGCATCTGTGTGAATGGCTGTGTATATGACTCAAAACTAGTGAGACAGCCTAAGAAAGATGATTGGTTTTCTGAAAATGGAGAGGGGGTAGATAGAGGGACAGAAGGTGTTGGGGATTGAAGATGATACATATGCCAAGGCTGGGAGAGAGATCCACCCTTTTGGGAAAGTGACACATATGAGTCAGTGTTCATGTACTGAGTAGAAAGTCACAAGTGGATTGGAGTTCAGTCTCTGTGAGCCTCAATTGTCCTCTGTTAGTTGATTCTGTTAGTCTTCTTGTGTAGTTCTGTCCCCTCTGGGACCCTCTGTCCTTCTCCCTACTCTTTCACAAAACTCCCAGAGCTCTGCCTAATGTTTGGCTGTGGTTTTCAGTGTCTTTTTGATCCACTGCTGGGTAGAGCCTCTATGAATAAAGTTATGCTAGTCTCCTGTTTGCAAGCAAGCAGAATATCATTAATAGGGTTGGCTCTCGCCCATGGGGTGGGTCTCAGGTTGGGCCAATCATTGTTTGGCTCTTCTCTCAATCTCTACTCTATTTTTCTTCCCTGCACTCCTTGTAAGGTAAAATTTTTTTATCGTAGGATTTATGGGTAGATTGGTGCCCTCCTCCCTCCCATGGAAGTCCTGCCTGGCTATGATGTAGACCCTTCAGTCTCCATATCCCCCACTACTAGGAGTCTTAGCTAGAATCACCTCTATATCTTCCCAGGATCCTATCCTGTGATAGGTCCCCAGCTTGTCCCAGAGATGCCCCTCCACAATTGGTTTCCCTTCTCTCTCCCAGCCCTCTCACCTCTCACTCCCACTCTCCCCTGACCTGATCCCCACCCTCATTCCCCTTACCATCCCCTCTCTCATTCAGTTCTCTCTCTCATCCACTTCTGATGTCTATTTTATTTCCCCTTCTGAGTGAGATTCAAGCATTCTCCCTTGGGGCCTCCTTGTTGCTTAGCTTCTTTGGATCTGTGGAGTGTATCATGATTATCTTGTAATATATGGCTAATATCCACTTGTGAGTATATACCATGTATGTCTTTCTGAGTCTGGGCTACCTCACTCACGATAATATACTTTCTAGTTCCATTCTTTTGTCTGAAAATTTCATGATTTCCTTGTTTATAATAGCTGACTAGTATTGTGTAAATATGCCACATTTTCTTTATCCATTGTTCTGTTGAGGAACATCTGGGTTGTTTACAATTTCTGGCTATTACAAATAAGCTACTATGAACATAGTTGAGCAGGTTTCCTCATGGAATGACTGGACCTAGGTCCCCTACACATATGTAGCTGATGGGCATCTTGGTCTTCATGTGAGTTCCCAAGAAAGTGGAGCAGGGGCTGTCTGTGACATGAACCCTACTGTCTGCTTTTGAATCACTTTTCCCCTAACTGGGCTGTCTTGTTGGGTCTCAGTGGAAGAGGATTTGCTTAGTCTTGATGTGACCTGATGTGCTGGGGCAGGTTGGTGGAAGGGGGGGCTTCCCTTTTCTGAGGAGAGAAAGGAAAAAGAGGGTGTGAAGATGGGACCTGCAGGAGAGCAAGGAGGGGGGTGAATTCAGGGTGTAAAGTGAATAAGTAAATATATTTTAGAAACCATCTTTGGAAGAAATCACTTATGCAGTGAAATCTGCATCTCTTGAACGAGATGGGGAATCTCTGCCTTCACTTATGTTGGGTGGTAAAAATGACCCCTCTCCTTTCTGGTTTGTTTCCAATGAAAATTTCTTTTCCTTGAATTCACTCTTAAAAGGTGTTCTACAGGGCTAAAGGGGGTGACTCAGAAACATTCCTACAGTATAAACTTCTGAAGCTATAACCTGGGAATGGTTCCATTCTCCCAGGACTGCTGCAGGCAGCCCACGTGCCAACCTTGGGGACTTCCAAAGGCTTCCAGAGATGCTCAGGCAAAAGGCTCTTGAGGGAAGAAAGCTGCTGGCTCTGAGATCAGTTTTTCTTGCTTCTTTCTGTAGGGTCTGTGTTCCTCTACCTGTCCCAGTGTGTTCTTTGACTGTAGTAACACCAACATGCCTTTCTGATTGCTTGTCTTGTCTTATACACTGAAAGTCCCCTGCACAATGTCGCTTTTTAAAACACTTTCCAATAGTTCTAAAGAAGGGGAGAAAAAAAGACTCCCAGTGAATCAGATTTTCTCAAATTTTCCACTTTGTGATCTTGATTGGGTCAAACACTTGAAAATTATGTTAAGAAGCTTGGATCAAAGTGAGTCAAATAGAGTTGGATCTAATTCAGTGTAACTTCAGGCCACCATCACTAAACACAAAGTCATTTCCTGGCAGGCTAGGAGGGGGAAGTTACAGACGCCCCTGCCCTAATGAGAAATTGAATGGCAATTGGCTGGGTTTCATCTCAGAGGCTGGGGATGGTTTATGATTTATTAAATAAGACATCAGTGAAAAGAGACAGCCAAATAAACCTACACTGCTGAAATGTAAAACTACATTAAAAGCAGAGAGCAGATATTCACGTTCTAAGGAGAAGACAGAGGAAAACAGTCATCACACAGTAAAGGAATAAAGCAGAGACTGTGAATAAGGGAGAGGCTCTGAGATAGCCTTTCACACCTAGTCCTTACAACTAAATCTATGGGAGAAGAGAAAATGCTCGTATAGGTATGCAAATAAAATTAAAACACTATTAACATTAGTGCACTGTATTTTTGTAAGAAACTCTTAAAACAGAAAAGTGTTGAAAGACAAATTCAGTTAACACTCATATATGTACCTCCCAGAGCTGACATTTAATAAAATTTGTATAAATTTGCTTTAGGCAAACCTATCTTGTTTTAGGTGCATATAGGTCTCTCCTTTCCTCTTCTCTACTCCTCTTATCTCTCTAATTTTTTCTCCTCCTTTGCACTTTCTCTGTCTTTCCCCACCATTAGTAAAGTAGAGTTGACAATATCATGATCCCTCATTGCTAAAACTAAGGGCATTCTTCTACATAACTTAAATGGGTTTTTCAAGCCATGGCCTGTAAATCTCACAGGTCATAAAACTCAAGAAAAACATATTCATTTCACTCTCTGTGAATTGACTTTGGTCTAGAATGACTTTGGGCAAAATACATTTTTGGCTTTGGTTTTATTCTTGCAGTATCTATTCAGTTTGTGTGATTTATTCTATGGACAGGATGAAATAGCAACTCTGTCACCTCCATCCACCTTACAGAACTGAAGGAGTCTCCCTCTGGGTTTTAAAGCACAGTGTTGAGGCTAGAGAGTTACAGGTTGGGGAAAACCCAGCTTAGTGAGGTATTGGGGAAGTTGGGCTTCAGTCCACACATTGGTCTAATCCATGCTCTTCAAAAGCTGGTAAAGGTTAAAGAAGAAAACACCTCAGGCTTAAGTGTGAGTGTGTAGTCAAGACCTGTACTAAGGAGATGCAACATTAGCAAGCCCATGAACCAAAGTGGCTTTGTTTTTCTTCATTTAAGTGTGATGATACTGTGCCTGGAGATCACACACTGGTGTTTTAAGATTACCAACTCCTATCAGTGGACTTGGAGAGGAGACTGGGAGGACAAAAGAGAGGGAGGTTGGGATTGGGAGGGAGGGAGGGAAGGGCTACAGCTGGGATACAAAGTGAATAAACTGTAATTAAAATAAAAAAATAAAATTTAATGAAAAGAAGATTACCAACTCCTTTTCTAAACCAATCACAAATACTCCTATTGCTCTGGTTAGAACCACATGCAAAGAAAGCAGTCTTTGAAGTTGCCCTGTCTCTTCCTGTCTCTTCAACAATGTAATTGTTGACATTTTCTTACTCATCATTGCTTTGTGGTAAGAACATGCAACTGCTTTTTTTTCTAGCTATCTTGGAATATCTGATAGCCAGGAATATCTCATAGTGGTTCATACCTGTAAGTCTAGCATTCAGAAGGCACATTTGGGAAGAAGATAAGTTCCAGGTCATCTTGAAATACAAAGTGAGTTTAAGGTAAGTCTGGGCAGCTTCATGAGATCTTGCCTCAAAATACCCTCTGTAGGAATAGGTGGGAAAAGAGGGGGACAAGGAGAAGGAGAAAGGAGATGGAGAGAAAGAAGAAGGAGGAGGAGAAGGGAAACAGGGAAACAAGAGAAGGGAAAAGAGAGAGGAGGATGAAAAACCACTCTATTGTGTAGTAGACACCAAAGCATCCTTCTCATGCTTAAGAGCTAATCCTTGGGCTCATGTCATGAGTTGGCCTCTAATGTGATTTATTGCCAGACCGCCTCACTCACCTATATACTCATCCTGAGAACACCCCTCTAGGCACCATGTTGGTCCATCCTTTACCTCTTCTTCCAACTGACTTACAAAATGAATGCATTCTAATGTTTGCCATTGTCCTAAGTGGTTTACCTAGATTGTCCCCAGGAAATTACCTCCTCCCAAATATCCACATCTTTTTAGAAAGAGACGGTGATGATGACAGAGTGAGAATCTGAATCACATTTCAGGTGAAATCCAGATCTGATCTTGTGCAGAATGATCACAATGGTCACAATAAGGAGCATCTGAGCCTCAGGATGTAGTATGCTCTGTGGCCGCCACTCATTTCCCTAAAGCAAATGCCCCAGGGAAGAAACCCAGGGAGCTGGTGGGTCAGTTTTCTTCTCTTCCTCCTTCTTCACCACCACCTCCCCTTCCTCCTCATCAACGCACAGTTGTATCTGAAGTATTGCTGGAGAGACTTACTGAAGTTTAGGAATGTGGAATTCTAAACAATCTGGCTCAATTACGGTAAGTCATTGCAACACTGATATAATATACTTAAGAGGCAGCAGAAGGGTGCATATAGAGAAAGGGAAGAAATACAAATAAACTTACATAGTTTACCAATGTTCTGGCTAACTTCATGTCAATTCAACACAAGCTAGAGTCATTTTGGAAGAGGGAATCTCAGTTAAGAAAATGCTCCTGCCACAACTGGCTTGTGGGCAAGCCTGTGGTGCATTTTCTTGCTTGATGATTAATGTGGAACGGACCCATCTCACTTGGGTAGTACCAATCCTGAGATTGTGGTTCTGGGTGCTTTAAGAAAGTCAGCTGGGCAAGCCAAGAGAATAATTCTAGTCAGGAGCATTCTTCATGGCCTCCGCATCAGTTCCCATCTCGAAGTTCCTGCTGTGACTTCCCTTAGAGATGGAGTACAGCACGGAAGTTTGTACAACATAAACCCTTTCCACCACAAGTTGCTTTTGGTCATTGTGTCTTTCTGCAGCATTTGAAAGACTGAGACAGAAATTGGTATTAAGTCATGGCTATTGCTGTGAAAGACCTGACCGTGTGTTTTTCTGAGGGTTAATAGGCATTTGAACTCTGGCTAGAAAGCCACTGAATGTTGGTTGGGAGCTCAGTGGGTGGTTCTTTGGAAGCTTTCAAGTCAAGGGTGTTGAGAGCAATGCAGACAAGCCTGGCTTGTGAAATTTCAGAGTGAAGCTTGAGAACCCTTTAAAGAATTGTTTAAAATCTGCTGTAACTAACAAGAGCCCAGAACCACTATGGTAAAAACCTTTTAGAAGAATTTATGCTGGTCAACTGGAGCTGAGAAATTAGTGGTGTTTAAAAAGAGACCAGCATCATTAGGGTGAAGTCTTCTGTAGAAGTGTCTCTTCACTGTTAGCACACAGCTATGTTCCAGAGAGGGCCAAGGCTTTTGGTTGTGATTTTTTAATCAAAACAGTAGGAACCCTATTGAACACAACCAACACAATGATACAAGACATTGAATACACTGGTTGTAAACATACTATATATAATCAATAAGTAAACTGGAAGATCCCTTTGCTTGGAACACTGTCCATACTCGATTCTCTCTCTTTCTATGTCTCTCTTTCTCTTTGTCTCTCTGTCTATCTCTGTCTGAGTCTCTTTATCATGTGTGTGTGTGTGTGTGTGTGTGTGTGTGTGTGTGTGTGTACAGGTCTTGCACAGGGCTATGTATTCTCACTTGTCAAGGCCATGCCTTTCACAGCAGACAGAGTTTCACAAGGTTCCTCTACATCCTTTAGCCATTACAGTCTGTCCTTCCCCTTTTCCATGATGCTCCTTGGGCCTAAAAGTGGAGATGTAGGTGACTTAAAAAGCTAGCTTATTTTGAATTTATGCTTGTCATTTAAATTTTATCTTCTAAGGCAGTCTAGTTAGTTTGAAGTTGTATTATTTTCCTCTTCCCACTGGAACAGGTCAAGTCATTGGAAACCCACACAGACTCTGTCTAGGTCCTTTATTCAGAGTCTTTTAAAGGTGACATCTCAGTGTAACTCACTGTGAAATCTTATGAGAAGCCATGGTCCTATCCTAAGTGAGAGGATGTTTAAGAAATGTTATTTTCTTTTTACTTTATTTTTAAATTGAAAATAGTTTTTTTTTCATTTCTTCCTCTCCCTCAACCCCTCTTGGGTCCTCCCCTCCTCCCTATATTTCCAAACACATACCCTTTCTTTCTTTCATTAGAATATAAGCAGCCATTTAATGGGTATAGTAATGAGGGCCTGTGTTCTAGGGCTACCTGTGTGAGCATTATCTTTCTGTTCTGATAAAAGGCTGGTGCATTTTATTGTGAACTTTTCTGATTCACTCAGGGTCACCTGATATAATCTCAGTTCAAAATCATTGATATCTCATTCTATTTACAGGTCTCTCTCCTACTTATGGTGATGAAATAATATAAACATACTAATCAATGGGAGGTGGGGATTTGGGATGTCATCTTGAAAACCTAACCACTACAACTTTTTGTGGGGTTATGGAGATAGCTCAGTCAATAAAGTAAGTTGGAAGAGTTGATAAAGCTTGGCTAGTAAGAGGCTCCAAGTTTGATCTCTAAAACTCCCATTAAAATATAGAAATGAGTGTTGTAACTCATGCTTATAATTCCAGTACTGGGAGACAGAGACAGGGAGATTCCTAGGGCTCACTGGACACCCAGCTTAGCCTGCTTGCTGAGCCCCAGGGCATTGAGAGACCCCATCTCAGTAAATAGGTGAACAAATCAAGATTGTCAGGTTGCAAGCTAAGTGATGGCAATAGAGATAGTCTTCTGGCCTCCACTGATATGCAGGCAATATTCCTTCTATCTACTCTTGCACTACCCCATCCCAAACTCTTTACGATGCTTTCATATTTCTAAACATGATTTCCAATTAGTGTTCCAAGATTCCCTCTGCAGACAAATGAGCACATGGCTATCAACTTGAAGTTTGTCTTTTCAGACGCCTCCCTCAAGCTACCCAGCACTCAGGATAGCATCTAAAGAGAGTCACTATCTCACCCCGTCATTTTTGCAGAGTTCATCTCCCTTACTTCTCCATTACAATATTTACAGTCTGGACATGAAATCTTCAATAGGGATAAGAATATAGGATAAGAAACAGGAATAAAGTTGTGACACAGTATTAGCTTGGACTTCATGCTTAAAGTGCAGCTGAGCTCCAGCGGGGTGCGCCAGCATCTGCTCTAGCCACAAGCAAGTGCTGAGGCCAAGTCACCAGTTTACATCAATTGCAAAGCACGCTGGTGTATCTGGTTCCTGTGGATGACAGAGAAACAAGATAATAATATCTTTTCTCGTGGCTGCGGTAAAATAACTTCCAAAAGCAGCTTAAAAAGCAACAATCTATTTTGGTTTCCAGTCTGAGAGTACCTGAGAGAAGGCATGGCAGCAGGAACAAAAGGGATGTGCTCAAGGTATGTCTATAGACAAGAAGCCGAGAAGTGAATGCTGCTGCTCACCTTGCTTCCTCCTTTCTTATTCATTCCAAAACCCCAGACCATTAAATGGTTCTGCCCACCATTAGCTTGGATCTTCCCACCTTATCCAAACCAAGCTGGAGACTCCTTTGTGGTTACAGCTAGAGCTTTGGTCCCTAGATGATTCTGGGTCCTGGTAAGTTGACTATCAATGTTAACATCATACTGACAAAGGAGGGAGGGAAATAAAAATGCTCGCACTGTGTCACATATTTTAAAAGTACATTTTCCTGACCTGGAGTGCAAAGGTGTCATCCTAGTTTACCTGAAGCCTGAGGCAGGGGGATTCTAAGGGTGTTGTTAACCTGGGCTACAGACCAAGTTTCAGTACCAGACTGTTCACTGATCTGCACCATTTCCTGGGACGAATCTGTGGCCCCTGAAGTCAGCAGGGGTCAGGGAGCAGCAGGTAATTTAGCTCCCCCCCCATCTACTGGCCTGACATAGTCTGCCATCAACAGTGAGCAGGTTTGCCCAGGGCCTTCCGTGCTTCACTTGCTCTCAGCATCCCACACTCCCGTTCCCAGACCTGCGCCATTCCTCGGGACTCACACTGTCTTAAAATGAAAAAAAAAAGTGGAAAAATGGCTGGGGACATAGCTCAATGGTATAGCATCTACCTGCCCTGTACAAAGATTCGACCCCAGAACTGCACAGGGAAAAATAGTCAAGGACATTAGCCATTCTGAGAACCTGACATCATGAGCAGATGTGCAGAGAGTCTTGGTAGGTGCCTGTAATGTTCCTTCTACAAAAGTGTGCCCAGGCCTCCTGCAGGTGGTCATGCTCCCCCAATACCCTTCAAAATTAGATTTACTTGGTTACATACTGCACACACTAAATGAGCAAAACTATTAAATGAAGAGGGCTGCTGAGCTAAATAGCTGAGCATTTAACGGTTCACCGTGGCATTACCATTTTTATGGTCTATTAAAGCAATTGGAAGAATACCAGCTGAACGACGAATCAGGTAATTTATAAATTACCACATGCCTGTGCAAAACACAGAGTCCCCTTCCCACATAATGAGAGTTAGAAGGAAGCCCGCCCATATCCCACTGCTTCTCCTGCCAATGACCATGACCTCTTACCTTCCCGTCCCCTCTTTCTAAGTCCATGCTTTAGAAAGAATTGCAATATTCCAGGCCCTGCCCTTCAATGTGTCTTTCTTCCCTGATCTATTTTCAGTCCTACTGAGGAAGGCAGAGAGTCATTATTAAGAATTAGAAGAACCATTTTCTAAGTTGCTGCCCTTAACTTTGGCAATTTAAAATTGAAAAGAAAGGAGCTCCCGAGTCGCTGGCTGGCTCCATCTCCTGCCAGCCCCTAATGAAGCTTGCAACACAGACGTCACCTTCCACTGACTCTCTCCCCCTGAACTGGAAAAAAAATCAGGGGAAAGAAAATGTGCTATTCTCTTTTCGCCAGGAGCCACATGCTTTGGGGAGTTTTAAAGGGAAATAAAGAGGGGGCAAGATGAGGCCCTCTGCCTACCTAAATTAAAGCCATTTTGGAAATACCTAACTGTTCCTTGTGCCAGCAGCCCAATGATACTCCAGGTAGAAGAGCTTTTCACAAATGGCTGCTTCATCACTACAGGGGAAATGCAGAGGATGTTACACGCAGAGTTGCTGGATCCCACAGTCCCCAAGAAGCCATATTTTGCATAGTAACTTCTGAGAGTTAGCACGGGGGAGAGAATGGTGGATGAGAGAAATGGAGAGTTCTACATCTGAGAATCATGGAGCCTTTGGGATTTTGAAGAAGCACAGGCTGAAAAGAGGGAGCACCTAGATCCCTAAACAAATAAGGTCTTCTCGAGAGAAACAAAGGTTTCTGCCACTCTGAAAATCTGGGAAAAAAACCTCTCTCTCTAGATTCCTCATTTGAGATTTCTCATCTCCCTAGGTGCTCATCTGAGCAGATGCTGAAAGAATGAAGACAGTAGATGCCAGGGAGGACAAGGCTTCTGTGAGGTGTGGATCAGACATCTGCTCTTTTCTGCCTGCTTGTCCTGCCTCTCTCTCTCTGACAGTTATCTCTCTTTGTGCCACCCTTGAAGGGGCCAGTTAAGACACAGCTATACCTGTACTGCCTTGAATACTTGATTACATCCTTCATCTGCATGGCTGCTGCTTAGGAAAACAGGGGAATCTATCTGTGTGATAGCTCAGACAATTTAACATTTACTGTAGGCAAGCATACCATGATTATTAGAAAATAACAAATTATTCCAAAGTTGGCAGTTATTATACTGGACAATACTTTCTCGTCTTGTTTAATGCTTCCAACCCTGGACTGTGGATGTGTCCGTACCAGCTGGACTGCATCTCTGTTTAGTGGAAGAGTGCTCACTGCCTATGGGCCCAGGCTGACATTTATTGTTTCATTTAATTCTTTCTTCTCAGAATTGTATGAGATAGTCAATCTCCCCTTTAGTGCATCACTGTGAAAACAGTTTTGGAAAGTCAAATATTGGTGCTGGAGTTTACACAACTGGGCTCTGTGAAGTTAAGCAATGGACAAACCCATTTCATTGGCTCATGCATGAGCATTAGTTCATCCTAAGTATTTATCTTCTGTGTTCACATCACAGACCCATGTTTTATTACAGTTAGTATGTGAAGTATCACCCACAGGCTCATGCTTTCAGTGCTGTGTCCCAGCTGGTGATAACCTCTTGGAGGCTATGGCGCCTTTAGGAGGTGGATCTTGACTGTAGGAAGTTGTTCACTGAGAGCAGGAGTTGAGGGTTATACCTGCTCCTGATTTCTACTGCACTCTTTCTGCTTCCTGGACCACCATGTTGTAACCAGCCTGAATCACCATCCCACCGCCACATGCTGCTATCACTATAAACTGAGCTGCCTTCCCTACCAGGATCTTCCAAAATCATCAGACAATATATGTTTTCCTTTCTTAGATTGCCTCCTGAGGTATTTTCTCACAGTGACAAGAAAAGTGGCTCTTCATAGAAGAAATCATTGAGCCTCTCAAACCCAAGATTCCCTGTGTGCAAACTAAAGATGACAGTATGCAAGGCATGACATTGCATAGCAGTATGCATGAAGCAGGAATAAGACATGGACGTAAGATCTTATCTCTGGTCTGAGAAGATGGATCAGTAGATAAAGTGCTTGCTACAAATGTATGAGAATCCCAGAACCCTTGTGAAAGCCAGGTATGACAAAATACATCTGTAAACCAGGACCTCTATGATGAGATGGGAGGTGGAGAGGGGAGAGTCCAGGGAAGTTCCCAGGCCAGCTACCCTGAAATACAGAGTAGCAAACAAGAGTCAATCTCAAACAAGGTGAAGAATGTGGACTGACGCATGAAGTAGTCATTCATTTGACCTCTATAGTTGGGCCATGGTAAACTCATGTTAACACACACACACACACACACAGAGAGAGAGAGAGAGAGAGAGAGAGAGAGACAGAGAGACAGAGAGACAGAGAGACAGAGAGACAGAGAGACAGAGAGACAGAGGGAGAGAGGGAGGGAGGGAGGGAGGGAGAGGGAGAGGGAGGGGGAGAGGGAGAGGGAGAGAGAAGAACTTAACAATTTAGAATAGCATTGGTCCATAGACTTGACTTGGATATTGTCTGCTCTATCCTTTGATTTGCCAACATCACCACACCATTCATGAAATGTTTTCCTATGGTGCTCTCATGGCATTATGACAATGCTTCAGTTTGTACATGCAGAATTTGTGTGCATCTGTGTTTTCCTGTGTGTGCGTATGTATGTATGTACATCAATGTTCATGTACATGTATGCTTGCATATGGGGGCCAGAGATCAACCTCAATTGTCATTTATCGAGTTCCACCCACCTTTGTTTACTGATTCGGACATCTTCAGTGCCCTGTCCTCATCACTCCAGGTAATCTTGCCAGGCCCTAAGGCCCAGAGATCGACCTTTCTCTGCCTACCCAGGGCTGAGGCTGTAAGTGCACACTACAACGCTCAGATTTTTTAAGTGGGTTCTTGGCATTGAACTCAAGTGAACATGCTTGCAAAGCAATCAGTTTATGGACTGAGTCAGCCATCTGCCCAGCTGAGCCTGTCTTTCTCTGGGTATAAATTTAACAGGTTTGCTGTGGTTTAATTTACATGCCACAAAACTCACCCATTCTGGACACAGACTAATGAGGTTTTGCATATGCAGTGTGCCGTCGTGACCAAAATTCACAGCTTGGCATTCCTATCACCCTCCACACATTCTTTCATGTCTATCTATGTAGTCACCATTAACCCACCTCAGCCTCAAGCAACCATGGACCTGCTTTCTATCTTCATAGCTTTACCTTTTCTAGAAAGTTTTACATTGATTTCTTTCCCATCCATTTAAAATTACAGTCTATCCATCTTAAACATTTGAGCTGTTTGTTAAGTTTCTAGGCTCTGCCACACATTTACTCAGTTGGCATTGAGTTAAGGGCAGGGACTTTCTACAATTCAGAAACTACACAGGGTGATGGATACCTGCAGACAGGAATATATAAGCACCTTTAAGTAAAAATTACAGGGTGGTGAGTCTTCTCCCAAGTAAGACATAATTATTTATAGCCAGTAGATCTGTAAGAGGTAAGCAGAGAGGTGCAAGAGAGGCTGGCTCCTCGTGATGATAATCTGGGGGTAATCCAACCTATTGCTTTTCTATACTAAATCCCTCGGAGGTTCCATTAGGCCTGTCAACAAGCAGTCTGTCATCTTCTCCCCCCATGAGAATCCCCTGCTGGACCCATAGGACAAGGCTTCTGGGCTCTCATTAGTTCCTTGTCCCTAGGGAGGAAGCAACCCCACCACGTTTCAGGCTGCTCCTTCTTGTGCCATCCTCAGGGAACAGAGCCCCAGCTCAAGCTGTTCCTGAAGGATCTGTGAATCGTCCTCAGAGAACACTGTCTTTCCCAGGCCACCATGAGCCTTAGCTGAATAAAGTGACCCAGACTCCAGGGTCAGG
>JAQQSO010002641.1:0-14203 GCA_028658305.1 Pachyuromys duprasi | reverse complement strand
TATATATATTGGATATTAGCCCTCTGTCAGATATAGGGTTGGTAAAGATCCTTTCCCAGTCTGTAGGCTGTCATTTGGTTTTAATGACAGTGTCTTTTGCTTTACAGAATCCTTTCAGTTTCATGAGATCACATTTATTGATTGTTGTTCTTAGAGCCTGTGCTGTTGGTGTTCTGTTCAGGAAGTAGTCTCCTGTGCCAATGAGATCTAGGGTCTTTCCCACTTTTTCTTCTAACCTATTTAATGTGTCTGGTGTTATGTTGAGGTCTTTGATCCACATGGACTTTAGTTTTCTGCAGGCTGATAAATATGGATCTATTTTCATTTTTCTGCATATAGACATCCAGCACCATTTGTTGAAGATGCTGTCTTTTTTCCATTGGATGGATTTGGCTTCTTTATCAAAAATCAAGTTTCCATAGGTTTGTGAGTTTACTTCGGATCTTCTATTCGGTTCCATTGATTTAATATTCTTTTTCTATGCAAATACCATTCAGGTTTTATAACTATTGTTCTGTAGTGCAGCTTGAAGTCAGGGATAGAGATACCTCCAGATGATCTGTTGTTGTACAGGATCGTTTTGGAAATTCTGGTTTTATTGTTTTTCCATATGAAGTTGAGAATTTTTCTTTCAAGGTCTGTAAAGAATTGTGTTGGGTACTTTGCATCCCAGTCGTAGTACCTAACCTGTGATTGATATAAAAATAAAAATAAATAAATTTTAAAAAAGAATTGTGTTGGTATTTTGATGGGAATTGCATTGAATCTGTAGATTGCTTTTGGCAGAATAGCCATTTTCACTATGTTAATCTTATAAATACATGAGCATGGAAGATCTTTCCATCTTCTTATATCTCCTTCAATTTCTTTTTTCAGAGGCTTGAAGTTTTTCTGAAACAGATCTCTGTCTTGCTTGGTTAGAGTCACCCCAAGGTACTTTATGTTATTAGTGGCTATTGTGAAGGGTGTTGTTTCCCTAATTTCTTTCTCGGCCCTTTTGTCTGTAGTGCACAGGAGGGCTTCTAATTTTTTTGAGTTGATTTTGTATCTAGCCACTTTGTTGAAGGTGTTTATCAGTTGAAGGAGTTCTCTGGTTGAATATTTGGGGTCTCTCATGTATACTAACATATCAACTGCAAATAGGGATACTTTGACTTCTTCCTTTCTGATTTTTTATCCCCTTGATCTCCTTTAGTTGTCTTATTGCTCTAGCTAGGACTTCAAGTACTATGTTGAAGAGATATAGAGACAGTGGGCAGCCTTGCCTTGTCCCTGATTTCAGTGGGAATGATTTAAGTTTCTCTACATTGAGTTTGATATTGGCTATAGGCTTGCTGTATATCGCCTTTACTATGTTTAGTTATGTGCCTTGTATCCCTGATCTCTCCAAGACTTTAAACATGAATGGATGTTGGACTTTGTTGAAAGCTCTTTTGGTATCTAGGGAGATGATCATGTGGTTTTTCTCCTTCAGTTTGTTTATATGGTGTATCACATTGATGGATTTCCGTATATTGAACCACCCCTGCATTCCTGGGATGAACCCTACTTTTTCATGTTGGATGATATCTTTTATGTGTTCTTCAATGCGGTTTGCAAGTATTTTATTGAGGGTTTTTGCATCAACGTTCATAAGAGAGATAGGTCTGAAGTTCTCTTTTTGTTGGGTCTTTGTGTGGTTTAGGTATCAAGGTGACTGTGGAATCATAGAATGAGTTTGGTAAAGTCCCTACTGTTTCTATTTTGTTGAATAGTTTAGAAAGAATTGGAGTTAGCACTTCTTTGAAGATGATGTAGAATTCTTCACTGAATCCATCTTGCCCAGGGCTTTTTTTGGAAGGGAAACTGTTGACTACTGCTTCTATTTCCTTCGGGGATATAGGTCTATTCAATCTATCTGATCTTGACTTAATTTAGGTAGGTGGAATCTATCAATAAAATGGTCCATTTCATTTAGATTTTCAAATTTTGTGGCATATAGGTTTTTGTAGTAAGACCTGATGATTGTTTGGATTTCCTCAGTGTCTGTTGTTATGCCCCCATTTTCATTTCTGACATTGGTGATTTTGATTGTTTCTCTCTGCCTTTTTGTTAGTTTGGCTAAGGGCTTGTCTATTTTGTTGATTTTTCTCAAAGAACTAGCTCTTGGTTTCATTGATTCTTTGAATAGTTTTATTTGTTTCTAATTGATTGATTTCTGCCCTGAGTTCGATTATTTCCAGCTGTCTGGTCCTCTTGGATGTATCTGCTTCTTTTTTTTTTCCTAGGGCTTTCAGTTAGGCCATTAAGTTGCTTGTATGAGATGTTTCAAATTTCTTCTTGAAGGCACTTAGTGCTATGAACTTTCCTCTTAGCACTGCCTTCATTGTTTCCCATAGTTTTGGGTATGTTGTGTTTTTATTTTCATTGAATTCTAGGAAGTCTTTAATTTCTTTCTTTATTTCTTCCTTCAGGAAGCTGTCATTGAGTAGTAAGTTGTTCGTATGTACAGTCTTTTTGCTGTTTCTCTTGTTGAGGTCCAGCTTTAGACCATGGTGGTCAGATAGGATACAAGGAATTAATTCAATCTTCTTGTATCTGCTGAGTTTTGCTTTGTGAACAACTATATGGTATATTTTGGAGAAGGTTCCATGAGGTGCTGAAAAGAAGGTGTACTCTTTTGATTTTGGATGAAAAGTTTTGTAGACATCTATTAGATCCATGTGATTTAGGGTCTCTGTGAGTGCCCTTGTTTCCCTGTTTTGCTTCTGACTCGATGATCTGTCTCTTTGTGAGAGTGGAGTGTTGAAGTGTCCCACTATTAAGGTGTTGGGATCTATGTGAGATTTCAGCTTTAATAATGTTTTGTTTATAAATGTAGCTTGTCTTGTATTTGAGGCATAGATGTTCAAAATTGAGATGTCCTGTTGGAATTTTCCTTTGATGAAAAGGAAGTGCCCCTCCTCATCTTTTTTGATTAGTTTTGGTCAGAAGTCTATTTTATTAGATACTAGGGTCGCTACCCCAGCTTGTTTTCTGTGTCCATTTGCTTGAAACACATTTTTCCAGCCCTTTACTCTGAGGTAGTGTTTAACTTTGTTGCATAGGTGTATTTCTTGATTGCAGCAGTATGTTGGACCCTGTTTCAGCAACCATTCTGTTAGTCTGTGTCTTTTTATTGGAGAGTTGATAGATAACAGTGACCAATGACTGTTAGTTCCTTTTATTGTGGAGTTGGTGGTCTTACTATGATTCATTGCTTTTTTTTTTTTTTTACTCTTTTCATTTTTGCTTGGAGATTGTCTGTATGCTATATTTTCTTTGGTGTAGTGGTTTTCCTTGGATTGGAGTTTTCCTTCTAGTATCTTCTGTAGGGCTGGGTTGCTGTGTAGATATTGCTTAAATTTTGTTTTGTCATGGAAAATTTTGTTTTCCCCATCTATGTTGTTTGAAAGCTTTTCTGGGTATAGTAGTCTTGGTTGGCATCTGTGTTCCCTTAAAGACTGCATGACCTCTGCCCAGGCCCTTCTGGCTTTCATATTTCTGATGAGAAATCTGGTGTGGTTCTGATAGATCTCCCTTCATATGTTACTTGACCTTTTTCCCTTGCTGCCTTTAATATTCTTTCTTTATTTTGTAGGTTTAGTTTTTTGACTATGATGTGACAAGAGGTATTTCTTTTCTGGTCTAGTCTATTTGGTGTTCTGTATGCTTCTTGTATGTTCATGGACATCTCTTTCTTTAAATTAGGGAAATTTTCTTCTATGATTATCTTAAAAATATTTCAGTCCTTGGAGCCTGGAGTCTTCTTTTTCATCTATTCCTATTATTCTTAGGTTTTGTCTTTTCATGGCATCCTTGATTTCTTGAATGTTTTGTGTTTTGAACTGTTCTGATTTTAGTTTGTCTTTGAGTCAGGAATCAATTTCAGCAAGTGTATCTTCAGCTCCCAGATTCTCTCTTCCATCTCTTGTATTTTATTGGTGATGCTTACCTTTGTGGTTCCTGATCTTTTCTCTAAGTTCTCCAGTTCCAGGTTTTTCTCTGTTCGTGTTTTCTTTATAGATTCTAATTCTGTTTTCATGGTTTGCAGCATATCCTTCATCTGATTGAAGGTTGCTCCTATTTTTTTATTTGTTTCCTCCTTATATGTTTCTAATTGTTCCTCTCTGTGGGCCATTATATTCTTTTGAATTTCTTTGAGAGCTCTGTTTGTTTCCTCTTTTTGTTCCTGAATTAACTGGATTATCATAGCTTTAAAGTCATTTTCCTGAATTTCTGCTGAATTGAAATATCCATTATTTTTTGGTGATTCTGGTGGTTCCATGTTGTCCTCTTTTTTGTTGGGTCTGTTCTTAAGTCGACCTTTAGTCATTGTTTACATATAATCTTCACTGTTTCTTCCTCAAGTCTGACCTTTGGATTGAAACCATCTTACTCTGGTGTGTCTAGAATTCTTCAGGAACATCAGTCTGGACCAGAGGTTTGAGATTGTGTGTTGTTGCTTTAGTTGTTCCTGAGCAGGTTTCCTGAATACCTGTGGTCCACAGACTAAGGTGGGGTCAGCAGGCTGGACTCTGAGGTTTGTGGCTGGCACTGTGGGCAGGACAAGTCTTTAGTTGTGGACTCTCTGCTCCTGGTCCAGAGTTCTGTGCTGGAAGCTGGAAGTCTGGCAGGCTGCACTCTGCTCCCTGAGTTGGGAAGCGCTATCTGCTTCCTCAGCACCACCCCCTCAGACAAGGCTGTGGGGGAATGCCTGAGATCTGTGCTTGGAACCTGTAGCCTGTACTCCTTGCAAGTTGCTGTGTGCACTGCAGGCTGCCTCCTCTGCTTCACTGCTGTTTGAGGTACCTCCGATGCTGCTGCTTTCCTGCTGGCTGAGGTATCTCCCCCCTGCTTCCTCTGCTGCAGTCTTGGCTATGTCCACAGCTGCTTCTGTCCATGAGGCTGAAGTGCCCGGGAATGGATTCCCCAGGAGAAGTCCACGGAGATGACTGCAGTTGACTTGTGTCATATTGGATCAGGTTTTGTGCCCTGTCTCTCTGTGATCCTCGTATGGTTGTTTTGGGTTCCACAGCCCCTCGATTCACCAATTCGAGGACAGGGAAACCTGATGTCTGGTGCTCTGGGTTGCGCAGATCTGTGCTCAGCAGGTCTCTGGACTGACCATGAGTGCCCACTGATCTAGGGGACCTTTTCCAGGGAGATCCTGGGTCCTCTAGCTCAGTCCCTGTTTGCTTCCTTCCCTGTGGGGTTTTCTCCCGACCGAGCACCCAGGATCTGATGCTCTGGGGCACACAGTTCTTTTGTGAGTGAGAGTTGGGTGCACAGCACGTCTCTGTGCTCAGGGGTGGAGGCTAGTTTAGAGATGGTGTGCGCGAGCCCACTATTATGAGATATCTTTTCCCTGGGAAGGCTGGGTGACCTAGGTCAGTCCCATTTCCTTCCTTCCCTGTGGGTTTTTCTTGTGACTGGGACTCCAAAAAACGTTGTTTTTTTGTGCCCACCGTTCAGCCTGGGAAGGTTATCAGGTCATGCAGGCATGTGATTCTGATCTGGCAACTGGTTGCCTGCAAGACCGGGATCTCTTCCGGGTTCTGGCTGGGTATCCTGGGAGTGGACCCTGCTGGTTCCCGCACCTTTGGGCTTCCTCTCACCTGGGAAACCAGATTACTGTTGTTTTAGGGCCCACAGTTCAGTCCCTGGGTTATTGTACCGAAAATGTTGTTCTGCAACTCAGAAGTAGAGTCTCCTGGTGCCACCATCTTGTCCTGCCCCTTATCATAGTTTTTAAAAAGCTCAATGGCTTTCTGTTTAGGATCTTACAATTTTGGGGGATGGGGATGGGATGAGGTAGAAATTATCACAGAAGTTTTCTTTTTTTTTTAATTTCAACTATTGAATCTGCAGTATCGATACCACTGCAAAAGTAGCTTCCTTGCCCTTTAAGGTCAATGGACTTCCACATAGTTTCTGGCAACAGCGTAGACCACACACATCCTCACGATCCCTGGAATCAGCACATGTCACAGACCTTAGCATGGTTGCCAGCAGCAGTATAGACCATGGACATCAACACTGGCCTGTTTTGTAGCACAAGACGTGGACACCATCATGGCCCTCAGTGGCAGCATAAGCCATAAACACCAACATGGCCTCTGAAGCAAAATGGATTACAGAGAGCAACATTCCTCCCTCCCCTGCAGCAGCATGTCATGGAACAAAATCAGCATGCTTTGGGCAGCAGCACAGACCAGGAACATCTGCTTGGCTTTTGGTAGTGACATGGGCCATGGACACAGACACAACCCCTGACAGCAGCAAGACCATGAACCTCAACAAGGTCCTCGGTAGCAATAAGTGCCCTGGGCATCAACATGGCCTCTGGCAGTACAATTTATTAAAGTTGACAATTATGGTTCTGGTAAACATACGTGCTAAAACAAGCAGTGAGTACCTTGGAAGCAAAAATTCCAGTGTAGTGGAAAAGCAGTTCACAAATCTTTGAAAAGCTAGAGTTAATTTTCTTTAAGGCCTAAAGAAGCGGAGAATGCCTATACTGGAATGTCTAATTTACAAGGAAGAGAGTAATAGTAAATATAACCAGACTGTGGATCATCAATGGCAGGCCCCTGGGAGCAAATAAGGCCAAGATTTATAAACAGCAGCATAGAGGATTCTGTCAGTCCTTAATTTGATTATGGAAGACTTTTTCCTTCGCATTTGGGAATAAAGTTCTCTAAACAGAGATATTTGCACACAGTATCTGGAAATTAATTTAAAATTAGCAGGCATGCCAGAATTAAAAAAAAAGACTGGGAAGGGGGTAGAAAGTAAACAGATCCATCAACATATTACCTAGTTATTGGAACTATCATTGTGAACACAGAACTCCATTAGAAACACAAGAAAATTATTGCAGCACTCAGTATTTCATTAGAATACTGGAATTCATATAACAGAAGGCTTAAAAATGTATGTTTGATTCATGAAATAGAAATAAAAAATTTAACATACATGATTATCTTTTTGATAAATGCAACACAAAGATGGTATTGTCCACAGAACACAAATCATTAGCTAAAATTATTTAAAACTTTTGAGGAAAATGTTCAAAAGTATAAAAAACTTGTAAATCATCTCCCCAAAGAAATATCCTGGAGTATTAGATATGAACAGTGTTTATCATCGTCTTCCCAAAAGACAGTTCCAGAAGTGAGAGAACTGTAGAGCCGCAGAGTCAATGGACCCAGTAAACATTCTCTCAGACTGTTAAACTAGTTAGAAAGTCTAGCAAAGTTGGAAAGCCCAGGGGCATTTGCAGTTCCACTGTGACTTATGATGTGGTCTCAACCTACACATAAAGCAGAGAACTGGAAGTATACAATTCTTACAAATCACTGACTCAGAACTGAAGTAGGTAGGTTCAGAGGAGACTCCCTAGGGCATGTCAGAGTGAGAATGTATGTACCTGTATACACCCATATGTGATTCAAAACAAATAAAACACTAAGTGATAAGATTAGTAAGTAAAATATAGGGAAGAGACATTTCAGTTTCAGGTTGTGCAGGATAATTATTGTCTAAGAAAACAATAACAAAAATCCATAGAACAAGACAGAATTTAATTAATTAAAACATTTAAAATGAACAGGTTTTGAGTTACAGATTATTAGATGTGGAACGTATAAATAAAATTAGAACTATCAAGGTTATGTAGCCAAGAAGAAATAAAAACAAATTAAGAGAAATAAAAAAATCTTCATGTAGTATAGAAAATCCAGACAAGTCAAATAATCTTAAGAGGAAATGATAAAATTGATATGGTACCAGAGCTTAAAATAAGTATTTAAAATAATAAAATTAATTTCATAAGCTTACAAGAACGCACTATACATATTATTTATATGAAACATGTACCCCCTATGTTTTTAAGTGAAGCCATGCTTATAAGTGAAAATTATTTTTGCTAGGCTTTAACTTCTTTAAATGTTTTCTGAATAGTAACTTTATGATGTTTTTAGGAGAAAAACAAAAATGAAATAAGGGAGTAGGAAGAGGGAATCTAGAAGAATTTAGGGCAAAGAAACTACCATGACCAAAATGTACTATACAGAAAACTTTAAAATAAGTTAAATAACAAAAGTGAGAGAAAAGGAAGCTATTTCTTCCAATAACTATTTGCATCTGGAATTTACCAGATGCAAAAAAAAAGTACTAACTTGAAGTGGATTAAAATGGGTTAAATATTTATGATATTATTTCTAAATAACAGTACGGGGAAATGATACAAAGATATAGGCAACAAAATGTATAGAAAATTGCACGACATACTAAAATTATTTGTTTAACACAAGTGATGATAGCAAAATAGAAAGTGAGATAAAATGGAGGCATGTGTAAGTAAATATCAAAATGTTAAATACAGTCTAAATATATGTAAAGTTACACTAAATGTGAATGTGTTAAAAGTATCACAAGCAGAGAATAATTAGCATGTAAAATGGTGTAGAGCCAAAACCCTATTACTCTGGAGACTAAGGCAGGAGGACCATGAGCTTCAAACCACCTGTACTACATAGAAAGACCCTATCTTAGTCTCTAAGTCCTATATGGAATAAACATAATTGATTAGATGTAGAAGACCTGAATGCTATTAACCAACTTAGCATATATATTAAACATAGCACTCAGCAATAATAGGTGATAAATTCTTTTTAATCATGTTAAAAAGTTCACCTAGATAGATAACATGCTTGGATATCAAGCATGCCTTTAGCAATTTAAAGTTATTTTTAAAAATATAGATTATGTGTTTGAAATCACTAAGGATTTTGGGAATTGATAACTAAAAGTACGTGATATTCCTAAGTCTGACATACCTTCGTTGATTTTCTTTTGCTGTGATTCAAAAACCACAGTCAAAGAGTTTATTTGTTTATTTTTCATTTTTTATTTTTTTGGTTTTATAGGGTAGAGATTATGCACCAGGTAACAATCACAGAGACAAGAAGAACAAAACACTCACAAGGGAAACTTCACACACGAAGCAGAGAGAGAGTGAACTTTAAAATTTTAAACTCACAAAGCCTATCCTCTAAACCTCCCAAACAACCTCTCCACCGGGGACCTCTTCTTCAAACGCCTGAGACTATGGGAAAATTTCTCACTCAAGCCACTGCATGTAAAAGATTAAATATGTCACATCTAATATAGAAATCATACTCCGAATCACAAACAAAATTGGAAAGCATTTGAATAGACATGACAGTACTACCTATAAAACTGTGAAGTATTTGGACAGTAGCTTCAAGCTTTTAGTGACTAGATGAGAAAGTAACACACATCAATATTGTGTTCCAATCAGTGAAAATAGACACAGTTTTGGCTAATTTGATTAATAATCAAAGAGAGGCTATTCTATGCCTGAGGAGGTAGATTAGTGAGTTAGGTGCATGCATGACAAGCTGTTTTCTTTTTGAAACATTTTGTTAGTTCATAAGGAATGTTTTAATTGAATCGGAGAATATATTATCTAGTTTTTCAGATGAGAAAAAATATATATCACGATGCTGCTTTGTAGTTTAAAAGAATAGCTTTTGGCGGGCTAAGGGAGATGTCTCAGTCTGTAAAGTGCTCCTCACATAAGCATGAGGACCTGGGTTCTAATCCCTATCACCCACATGAAAGGCAGATGGAGTGATACAGGCATATAATCACGGCACTGAAAAGGCAGAAAGGGTAATTACTGTTGATTATTGGCCAGCCATTCTCATAGACTCTATTAGATTCAGGTCTGAGATGATATCTTGAAAGGTAAGATGGAGTTTAACTGAGGAAAAAAATATGTAATCTACCTCTCGCCCACACACACGCACACACGTTAATGTTCACATGCCCATACACATGCACACACCTGCATGAACATATACATAGCCTGTACACACATATATCAAAATAAAATAAAATTCATTGTTACTAGTCAATATTATTATATTTATTTTGTATATTTCTACATTCTGCATTTCTGCATGTTACTCATGGCCCTGTTGTTGTTTCTACATTATAGTTTTTTCCTTCCCCTGGGAAATATCCTGCAGTTCTCATGAAGTTAACATATTTCCCAGTAGATATACTACTGCCTCTATCTCCCTAAGGGTGCATATAAAAATAGTTAGGCATATTGCTTTTCAGATTACAGAGAGATTTAACATTTTATAGATTGGACTTTATGATTCTATCTCATAAATATCACAGAAACTTTTGCCCTGTGTTGCTCAGCAGAAAAAAATTACATTTATTACCCCTGCTCTGTATGCCGAATCCCCGATTTCTGTTAATAAAACAACCTTCCCTCCTACCAAGTCTATTTCATAATACTGTGCACACAAAGAGTTAGAGCACTGCCAGATGACAGCCTTGTTTGTCAGAAAGTAACCTGCAATCAATGAATTCAGGTGACTAATTCACACAGGTAAAGTGACCTGGTGTATTCAGCTAACAGCTGTATGAGGTTTGCTTTACATTTTGCTTTTTCATAAGTATGCAAAAGGTCTCTGTGAGTATGGAAGAGAAGTAACTTCTTTCATCTTAAAGAAGGGATTTCTAATCACCCATCACCATCATCCCACCAGCTCTACTACATCAGTGACCTGCCATGTGACCTCTGCCTGCTGTTATAGGTAGACCTCTCCAGGGCTCTCCTGGCTTTTTCTGCAGTGTGCTTGATATTTGCCAACATTTTCAATGAAAGAATAATCATCTAATTGCTACATGTTTCTGAGAGAGTTTCTCTATGATTGTTGGCACTTTACACTTGCTAATAAAATTGAGTTCAGCTTGTCAAATTTCACAGATTAAAAGTTTAGGGATTTTGGTGGGATTGCTTTATAACTATATGCCATGTGTCTGTTGACAAAAATATGAGTTGGTACAAAATCTGAGGAAAACAGCATTGTATATGCATATATTATACACATAAACATATATAAATAAGATGTATAAAATTGTATATAAACATGAAGTGAGTGAAATCACAGTGTGTTTAAGATTATTGTTGTGTAGAAAAAGCTTGCTCCTTACAATTTTAGACACTTTTAAAACTCTGTGACTGTTTGTCAACAGGTACTCTAAGGATATTTTGTATGTGTAAGGTGTCCATGACCAGACTGGCTCATAAGAATGTTTTGTTAACCACTTTTCTTATTACTATGACAAAATTCAACTTTGAAGCTATCATAATTACTTGGAAAAACTTGGAAATATTTAGTATGTGCAGAATTATGTATATATGTATATACATAATTAGTAGTTATAATAATATAATATAAATGCCAGTTTCTCAAACACTTCTCAGTGGCAGTCATAAGATGTGTATTTAGAGATTAGATTATGGCTGGAATGCAGGGTTTCACATGGGAGATAAATTAATACTAGTCAATTAGATAATTTTGAATATGTATTTGCAGCTCAGTGGATGTATAAAGCACTGATGATAATGTCAATATCATTTAATAACAAATAGTTAAGCAAAGCATGGCTCAAAGAGCTTTTAAAAGGTAAAGATACAATTATAAAACACAGAACCAACATCACAGAATGAGAAATCATCAACAAATATAGTTGTGATAGAAGTCTTATCAATTAAGTGAAAAGAGATCAATCATTTAATAGATGAGAGTAAGCTTTAGAACAGGCAGCTGATAATAGGATAATTGTTGTACAATTGATAATAATTGTTTAGGCAATAGGTTTACAACAAACTTTTATGAGTCACATTGAGGGAAGTACCATTCACGATGTCAGATGATGGCTAGAATGTACAGATAATGCAATTCTCCTGCTCTGCATTGAAGTGTTAGTATGCATGCAGTAAACCAGTGTGGCATTATTGCATGGTGCAGAAATTGCCTGCTGTGTCATATACCTGTGTAGAAATAACACCACTTATCAGACAGCACAAACAAGAGTATTCAATTCCTGTCATTTACACAAAACTAGAAATGTTTCAAGTATCCTATGTATTAATTTATGAAGATAAATTGTTGCATTGACATTCTTTAAACAGATAAATGAAAAAAGAAAGAAGAAAGGGGCAAATGACAAGTCTAAACTATCAAATTCAGGGTTGAGCCAAAATAGAAGGTTTTGAAAAATCTGTTAAGTATTTTCACTTGCATAATATTCAGGAGTGAAGTGAGAAAACTGTGTAGAGTAGTGTCATACCGCCAATACTGTATGAGGAAATAAAAGTATTTAGACTCTGAGTATCTACTGATGAACAAGAATCACAGGGGATACACAGTCAGGTGAGTTTCGTTGTTACAACAGAAGCCAGAAAGCTGGAAGGATGCAGCATTTTAATTGAGAAGCCAACAGAGAAAGATGCATGGAGTGGAAACTAGAGTGTCATGCTTTCCTTTCAATAACTGTTGATTGCTTCTGAAAAACATGCCAACTCAGACACACAGTGACTTGGAAATTCATGTTGGTGGGATGAATTTTAAGAAACTAAAGTAGAGCCACTACCACAGCTACCATGTGGGTTCTCCTCTATTAGACACTCTTCTTCATTCAAATGGAAGCAAGATATACCATTCCTGGCCCAGATTCAGCTTTTCCCAAAAGGTACTACACAGTATTACTGCTGTGAATCAAGTATGTCCACAACAGTACTGTTGTAATTTAAGTATGTAGAGAAAATATCTGTATTGTTGATAAGCCATGAGTTCTAAAGCAAAGATTTAAAGCCAAAGTTATTTCCCTACCTATGTAATGATTTAAAGTTTTCAACACAACAGCATCTTTATGCACAAAACTTTCTTATTCATACTAAGAGAAAACAGAAATTCATCTGGTGAGGTCATTAATGTATCTAATAAAGCTATCTTTGGATGTTTAAAAGGGTAAGAGAAGGGTAAGAGGCATTTGTAGAGAATAAAGATGTGAAAACATAAATTCAGAAGCACAAACAAGTTTAAAAAGGAATAGACTATAAAACTACTAAGATTATCAGCAAAACAGTCAAAAGAAAGATTGGAAAAAAGTTAGATGTTTGCAATAATGTAGTCTGTATACAATAAAGGCAGAGATGAACGAAACCAAACAAATCTCCTAGAATAGAGGAGGTACAAGTCCAGAGCTACTGGGAACAACTCCTCTCTCTCTTTACAGCAATCTCTAAGTTTAAATGTAGTGTCCAGAATAAGCCTAGAAGATTAAGTGTTTGATATTTGTACCTTTATTACACAATGTACACTATTTTTAAACATCATGTTACTGAATTGCCTTCCAAATATTTGTATCCATAAACCCAGACTACTCTCACACTTGGGGAGTGAAGCTTCATTCTGCAGTACCAGCAGTTAATGGAGAGATGTGTAACATACAGTTAAATGTGCTGAGGACACTCATAAGAAGAGTGCTCAGCCCTAAATGTGACTCATGATTTAAGCTCCCTACATAAAGGACCAGGTGACACTGCAGAAGAGGGATGGAAAGAATGTGAGATAACTGTGTAGGTTTGTTATGGAGCACCATCTTCTGAACATTGAATGGCTATGCAATGACAAGCTTACTGCAGCTAGGTACCTGCACAAGATCAGGCTGTCCATATTTCCAGCAGAGTAGGGACAGATAATCTCCAGAGGACCTATTGACAGTTGCTAGGAAAGTGAGAATCAATTTGTTTCTTTGTTTGTTTGTTTGTTTACTTGAGGTTGTTCCCACTGAAAGATTTTCATTATGCCTGTGGATAGAGCCACACTCATACACATATAAGCACCACTAACTGGACTCACTGGGTTTATTCAAACCAGAAAAAAATCATTAAGTTGGGAGGGGAAGGTTTGGGTAAATGGCTGTACATGCAATTATATACATGTACCAAACTCAAGATTTTAAAAAAATTAAAGTATTAAGGCAATCAGCTATTTTGATATTTGTATTTGAAACCGTAACGCCCACCTTTTTTTACCCTGCAGTTTTCTCTGTGGGTTAACTTCCTGTTAAATGAACTCAGTAGCAGAGGATCCAAGATGGCTGCCACGAGAGAACACTGTGTCTGAGGAGTAGGAGAGCAGAAACAACGCAGCGACCAGGAGACTGAACTCTGGGACCTAAAACGCCAGCATTGTGAGTGCCAGGTGAGCGGAACTCCTACGGTGAGAAAATCAAGTGGGAAAACCCTAGAGACACCCAGTTATTACCTGGAGAAATTTCCCGG
>JAQQSO010002639.1:0-14207 GCA_028658305.1 Pachyuromys duprasi | reverse complement strand
CATTGCAGCCAGCCCTGGGGAGACAGGATGAGCTGGGGTTGGATGGAAGGGGAGGAGGTCCTCCCCCATTGGTGGACTTGGAGTGGGCGGGGAGGAGATGAGGGAGGGTTGGGGAGGGTGGGAGGGAGTGGGGGGGCTGCGCATGGGATGCAAAGTACCTAACCTGTGATTGATATAAAAATAAAAAATAAAAAAAGATTAAAAATAAATAAATGAAAATAATAAAATTAAACAATAAATATAGCTGAAAAAAAACATGATTCTGTGAATGAGCCAGCAATTTTATTAGAGCCTCCTTCTAAATTCACTCTTTCTAAACCCTGGCAAATGAGATTTACTTCTTAGATCTCCTGAACTTATGGATTTTTAAATTCCTATTTTATTATTTTGTTTACATCATGCCACACTTTTATTTTAGAACTAAATTGTTATTTTGTCACATAATGAACCAATACACATTCATTAGTTATACACAAGTTCCCTTTCGTTGTGC
The DNA here is from genome assembly GCA_028658305.1 of Pachyuromys duprasi. Taxonomy (NCBI): domain Eukaryota; kingdom Metazoa; phylum Chordata; class Mammalia; order Rodentia; family Muridae; genus Pachyuromys; species Pachyuromys duprasi. Next base: position 13,714 of record JAQQSO010002639.1, on the reverse strand, counting down.
AAATTCACATTCCTTAAAAATGAATATGAACGTAATAACCCAGATTAATTTTTACCTTTTAGCATATTAGTTTCTGGAAACTCTAGAGGATCACAATAGAGCAAAAATATTCTAAACCAAAAAATATATGTAGTAATTCTGAAAATCAGTATGGAGACTCCTCAGAAATATACCAAGACTCAGCTACAGCATTCCTGCACATATGCCCGAAGGATTACATTCTACTTACAAAGATACCTGTTCAGCCATGTTCATTGCTGATCTATTCACCATATCTAGGACATGGAACAACTGAAATGTTTTCCAGCCACTGAATAGATCTTGAAAATGTAGTACACCCCATATGAAACACTGTTCAGCTGTAAAGAAATATGAAATCATGAACTGTTGGGTAAATGCGTAGAATGAAGAAAGGCCATATTGGATGTGGTAACCCAGACCCAGAAAGCCAAAGTCACTTTCTGTCTCTCATCAGAGGCACTTAGCTCTAAGTCCCTACATGTGAGTATACAACCTAGAGTAACTGCAGAAGCCAGGAAAGCAAAAAAAAAAAAAAAAAAAAGACTATTTCTGGAGCAGGGGTTTTGGAGAACAGCAGTGCACAAGTGATATGAAAGCAGAAATGAGAAAAATGGGGATTTCTCATTAGGAAAATATGGAGATAAATATGGAAGAATGGGGAAGGAGGGTAAATAACAGTAAGCATATTTGAAAATGTCATAAAGAATCATGCTATCAACAAAGAACCCACAGTAAATGTAAACCAGTACATAAATATTTACATATGTTAAAATGGAAAGTTCCCATCTGGGCTGACAGAACTCCCAGAAATGTAATGACTATTAAGTAAATCAAAATAATGTTAGTTCATGATCCTAATAGTAATAATCTATTCCTTCTAATTTTGGTTGATAGAAAACACTTATTGGATTCTTGATCTGCTTTGATTTTTACATTACTAATTTTAATTTAGTTTAACACAAATTCTTGCAATTTGCTACTTGGAGATAGTTTATATGGTACAACAAACAATGGAGAAACTTCGGAGAATTATAAACGGGCAACTCATTGGAAAGCACATCGGAAACTATACACATGGCAGTGAAACTATGGAGGAAGTAAAGTAATAATGCTCATTTACACATTCATCTCAGACTAATCACAATATGTAATTTATTCCTAGGCCTGACACCCACTGGCAGGTAAGAAAATTGTAGTTCATGAATCAGTCCTTTTTCCTTCCTTCCTTCCTTTTTTTCTTCTTTCTCATTTTCTTACATCTGGACCATAGTTTCCCCCTCCCTCCCCTCATCCTGGTCTCTCCCAGCCACTTCCCAGCCTCCACCCACTCCTTCCTTTCTTTTCTGAAAAGGACAGGCCTCCCATTGGTATCAACAAGCCATAGTTTCTCAAGTTGCAGTAAGACTAGGCAAGTCCTCTCCTATCAAGGCTGGAAAAGGCAACCCAGTAGAAGGAAAGGGTTGCAGAAGCAGGCCACAGAGTCACAGACAACCTCTACTTCCACTGTTATGGGTCCCACAAGAAGACCAAACTACACAAAAGTAACATATATGCAGTCAGCCTAGACCAGTCCCATGAAGGTTCCCTAGTTGGCAGTTCAGTCTCTGTGAGGCCCAATGGGCCAGGTTAAAAAAAAAAAAAAAAAAAAAAAAAAAAGCTTTCCTTTTTTATAACTTTAATTTCTTTCTTATTGAACATATTTTTTTCATACAGTAAATTTGTAATAAAGTTTCACTTCCCTCTTCTCCTCCCAGATCCTCCCCCATGTTACCATTCTTCTCAACCCAGGCATAATTTCTTTCTCTTTTGAAAGCAAACAGGCTAATAAAAACAAATGAACCAGAATAAATAAAAGCAAACAAACAACAACCTACAGAGAGGCATACACATACAAAAAAAAAAACCCATCAAAACCAAAATTGGAAGTTATAATATACAAACAAAAGACCAATAATATTTAAAAAAAAAAGTCCCCCCCCCAAAGCAATATGAGACAGAAGTACAAAATACCATTAAGTTGGTTTTGTGATGGCCAACTACTGCTGAGTTTGAGGCCTACCCTTAAGCGTGGTTTGAATACCCAGTGAGAAGCCATTGGAGAAAATGAATTTTTCCTTTGTGAACAGTTTTCATTTGGAGATACCGTTTTAGCTAGGGATGGGAAGTCATGTCTGCTTCCCAGTCTCAATGCTGAGAGCCTATCTGGCTTGATCCTGTGCAGGCTGTGTGAGGCTGCCACGGTTTCTCTGAGTTCATTTGTTCATCAGTCCTTTTCTTTGGAAGACACTGTTTTCTTGGTGTCATCCATCTCCTCTGGCTCTTAAATTTCTCTAACTCTTCTTCTGCTTTCCTGCTTCTTCATCTTTCCTGAGCCCTGAGAGGGGGTATTTGACAATGACATACAGTTTAGGACTGGGTATTTTATGGTCTCTCACTCTGCACATTGTCCAGTTATGAGTCTCTGTGTTGCTTCTCTGTATTGTCTACTGCAGGAGTAATCTTCTCTGATGATGGCTGAGTTAGACACTGTTCTATGGGAAATTTTTTTTTCTTACTCTAGCAATTTCACACTTTCTCCACAGGCCTTCCTTCTGTCTTGGACTTCCCTTAGGTCAGACTATTGTTACTATTTTATTTTACGTTTATGCACAGTACTTTATATATTATTAAAATGTGATAATCTACCACATTTGTATATTTTTGAAACGTTCAGATATCTTCCTCACAAACTTGCTTGAAAACCTATTGTACTCATTGAATTCATTTTATTGCTCATCTCAGTCCCTGATTCTTAAATGTACAGAATCACTTCAGCTCTTATTTTTATTCCTCACAGCTCTGTAATACTTAGAAATTGCCATTCTTGTTCATATCACTCTAACAGTTTCTCTGTCATCTAATTCCTAAAACATATTACATTATTAAAAGGAAATTAAAACACTGAGTATTCAGAGCTGAACAGATCCATTCCCTAAATGAAAGGTGAGAGTGAAGGGTTCTTGGAGATGTATTTATTTTTGTTGTTCTTTTAAATATGCTTTCAAATAAATTTCTGGGTCCTCTGTAATATGAAATTGTGTTTTCTTTCTTTACATTCAGCAGAGTGTTTTATTTTAATGAACTAAGATACTATTCTGTTAAAAGGAATTTTGTAGAACATGTCCATATTTCTGTATAAATATATATTATTAGGTATCTTAGAAAATAAAGTGGATCAAATATTGGATTTCGTATTTGTATAACAAAATTAAATACATAATCTAATGTTCTATATAGATGTGTATAAATTAATAGTGTAAATTTCCATACTAGAAACACAGGTGAACCTAGACAATTTTAGCTGCAAATATAACTCATTTCATGCTTCTCCACACTGACCAACATTTTCTGCATGCCAATTTAGAAGAATTTTTTCACTGCTGACTTAAAGATTCCTTTCTTAAATACCTTTAAAATATGACACTCACATCTATTCCCCTTTCTCCTTGTTTTCTCGGTATTCCAATATCTAACTTGCTTCTGCCCCACAGTTCATATGAATTGACATTTCCCATAAACCTTCCCACAACTTGTTCACAGCTTTAATCTTATCATTCTTCCTGTTTGAAATGCATCTCCTTTTTAAGACTATTGTTTTAAATGTAGCCAGAATTAAGAGGAAGGGTTGAGTATCTACTCTTAGGAAGACTTTTTCAACGCTTTTGACATTTTTTAATATTATCATTTATTACAATTTATATCCCAGCTGTGGCTTCCTCCCTCATCTCCTCTTAATTCCACCCCCCTCTCCCTATGCCCATCCCCCAGTTCACTGATAGAGAAGGTTCTCCTCACCTTCTATTTGACCCTAGCAGGGATTTTTCAGTCATGAACTCAGTGATAGGCTCTCTGATCACTGCCCCCTGGGGGGAGCAGTCTTGCCAAGCCACAGAGGAAGACAATGCAGCCAGTCCTGATGAGACCTGATAGGTTAGGAAGACTTTCAGATCATCTTCATTTCAGTGTCAATGCGTATGTTTTTCCATCTGACTACTTAAGCAGTATAACTACTTATGCTCATAAAATACATGCTCTTTTAGACATTGTGGTGTACAAAGACATAGGTAGTGCACAAAGGCAAATATGGGGAAGAATGCAAGCATAATTTTTAATTAAATTTTTATTTTTTTACATTAATTACATTTCATTTGCTTTGTATCCCAATTATAACCCCATCCCTCATTCCCTCCCAATCCCACCATCCCTCCCTCATCTCCTTCCTGCCCCTCTCCAAGTCCACTGATAGGAGAGGTCCACCTCCCCTTACATCTGACCCTAGCTTATCAGGTCTCATCAGGACTGGCTGTATAATTTTTAATGGAGTTGAGGAAACTCTACTTGAAGGGTGACATAATAAACTGGGGAAATGATAGCTAGGTTGGAAAAATATAAAGGGAACATTGGCGACAAAGAGCCAGGTTTTAAAAAGTTGCAGTTCTTGGTGAGAAGAAGGTTCTGTTCAGAATCAAAAAAGAGGCAGTGCTGGAAAAGGGTTTGAAACACACTGTGAGAAATAAGCTGAACCAGTCACCATTCTTAGGAATTCAGGACCTCATGCTAAAGTTGTCAAGATCATTTTTATTTCCTAATTAAGAATAGGCTGTATTTACCTTCACAAAGATAATTCTAATCACCATTGGGGAGAATAGATGGAAGCAAAGAGTCATGTTAAAGATAGTGAAATCAAATAAGCCAATTATAAGAGTTTGAGCAAAAAGGAGAGTGCAACATGGAAACAGCAGGTAAGAGACTGAGAGAAATGTCCAAAGGCATTAAACAAGTCTAATTTGAGATTAGGTAGAGGTAAATGGTAAAATCCAGAATGTAGTTCCTGCGGGACTGGGTAGATAGTAGCACGTTATGATAAACTAGAATGAAGAAATAGAATATGTTTTCCCCCCTAAGGGAGGTAGAGGGATTTAAGTATAATACATTAGATAATGTGTAGACTTTATCTGTGAAAGACAAAGGGAAAATGCCCACCAAGTGGCTGGTATGTGGATCTAGAACTCTCAGAAAAAAGTGAATTATCAAGTTAATATTGAATTCATAAAGGGATGCCTCTCACCTAATCATGAAAAAGGAGTAATGGCTGGCATTGAATAGGGACTCCATGACAATTGTTTTTAACTCGGCTGTTAAACAGTGGTATTTCCCTTTTAGTCTCTTATAAGTGAGGTCTCAAAACATAGTCCTATTTTATTTTCATCAGAATAATTGCTTTATCGTAAACTACTGAAGTATAGACCACATCAGATAATGCACAAAAGACCTGGAAGCAAGCATTTACAGAGGTAAACAGCTTCCAGAGCACACTCAGCCCCAGTTGAGAACTCAAGAGTGGGAAGTGTTCCTCTGTGGCCTAGGAAGGCCGCGCCTCCAGGGACACGTGTTCAAATAGCAGGCAACCAAATTCATAACAGAGGTAGCCCTTGCTCCCGTTTCTTGGAATCCCACATGGAGACTGAGCTGCCTATTGGCAACATCTGAGCAGGGGTTCTAGAGGATCCAGGCAGTCCTGGTGAGACGCAGTACAGGAAGGGCAGATGGCAAGAGGGCAGAACTCCGAGTTTCGGTGAACTAGTGAAAGGGGATGGGAGAAAGCGGGTTGAAGGTGAGACTTGGAGGACGTGAGGGAGGAAGCTACAATTGGAATATAAGATGAAAAAATTGTAGTAAATAAAAAAACATTTTAAAAAAGAGCAGAAACTGACTACGTGGCAACATCTAGCAGTTACTCCTTTTCCATGTAAGGCCCTTGATAAGGTAACCCAGAACACGACAAGCAGCCACATGGGAACTCAACCTTCTCAATGCACAGAACAATGCTGGGTTCCTGGGATGAAGGCTCCAAGGATATGGTCTTGTGTACCAGAATGGGAAAGCCACATTAGTGCCCTTTCCTCTCATTCTACATTTTAAGCATCCAGACATCCTGTGAGAGGTTGGAGTAGGGTGGGGTATCAGTTGTATATCATGGTTTTACAAGGAAGGGTGACATCATGAAACACAGAAGACTTGGGACCAGGTGCCACAGTAATGATTTTATTTACTGCAGAAATTGAAGGAATTTTATTTAATAATTGTGGGGCTTCTAGTTCTCTCGGAACAACTTTAAGGAAGTATTAATGATTGGGAACATTAATAGGCAACTTGAAATATACTTACTTATCTCAGTGAAGTTTATAAACACTACAACTTTGTACTTATCAATTTTTAATTAATAGATTTTCTTTCTGAGCTCTTGACAACAGCACAAAATAACATTTGTTGCTACTTTTTCAAATGATAAATTGGGTTGCTAAAATTTTTCATTAAGGTTATTATTAATATCTCCTATTACTGCAGGCTTCTAAGTACTTCATTTATAACACCGCTGGTGGTTCTTTACTTACATTTTAGCAGGCTAGCTGGCTGGAAAGATAGAACACTTGATATGCTATAGAAATAAATGATGGCAGAAAAAATGGATTCTGAATTTTGCTAGCAAAACCACAATTCCCTTTGCATTCTTGAAACTCTAGAACTGGCAACACTTCATTATCAACTAACCATTTTCTTATGCTTTTCCTTTCTGGCCCACAGTAAGTCAGCTTCCCAATTAGAATTCTCGGTTGAAACTACTTTCTCTTCTAAGATGGATGTTACACACACACACACAGAAACAAACACACATACATACTCATGTACTCACTTACACAGATATACTCATGCACACATCCATTCACACACACATTCATGCACACACTCACACATGCATACAGTCTCTCTCACACACAGTCACACTTATTCATACATCTGTGAATATATATACTTTTAAAATTATCTGAATTCTTTTACTTGTACATCTTTTATTATGCCAACATCTTATTTTGGCAACTTAGTATTTTATTACCATTGTGTAAATGTACTAAATTTTCTGAATCCATTCTTTGGTCTAGGTTGTTTCCAGTTTCTGGTTATTATGAATAAAGATTCTTTGAACATAGTTGAGCAAGTGTCATTGTGGTGTCATAGAACATCTTTTGATTATACATGCCCAGGAACAGTATAGCTGGGTCTTAAGGTAGATTAATTACCAATTTTCCAAGAAACCTCCAGGTTGATTTCCATAATGGTTGTATAAGTTATTATGGATGTAAGATAGAATCTTGGAGTCATTTTGATTTGCATTACCCAGATGGCTAAGGATGTAGAACATTTCCTTAAGTGCTTCCTGGACAGTATAGATTCCTCTGTTGAGAATTCTTGGCCTAGCTCTATACCCCATTTTTAATTGGATTATTTGGTTTGTTGGTTTAATATCCTGAGTTCTTTATATATTTTGGATATTAGCCCTTTGTAAGATCTAGGGTTGATGAAGATATTTTATGAATATTTAGGCTGTTATTTTATTCTATTGACAATGACCTTTGCCTTTCAGAAGGTTTTTAGTTTTATGAGGTCGCATTATTAATTGTTGCTATTAGTGCCTGAGCTCTAGGTGTTTTGCTCAGGAAGTTGTCTCTTGTGCCAGTAAGTTCAAGCATATTTCACATTTTCTCTTCTACTAGATTTGGTGAATCTCATTTTATATTGAGGTCTTTGATCCACTTGGACTTGAGTTTGTGAAAGGTAATATGGATCCATGGATTTATTTATTTGCATTCTTCTACAAGCAGACATCCAGTTAGACCAGCACCATTTGTTAAAGATGCTTTCATTTTCCATTGTAGGGTTTTGGCTTCTTTGTCAAAAAGCAGGTGTCTGTAGCTGTGTAGGTTTATTTCTGGGTCTCTGATTCAGTTTCTTTGATCAGCCTGTCTGTTGTTATGCCAATACCCTGTACTTTATGTTACCATTGCTTTGCATCACGACTTGAAATCAGGGATGGTTATACCTCCAGAAGTTCTTTTAACATTACTCAGCAATTTAAAACAAAGACATCATACAATACACACATAAATGTATGGAACTGAAGAAAATAATCCTGAGTGAGGTAACCCAGACCCAGACAGACACACTTGGTATATACTCACTTATAAGTGTATATTGCCTGTAAAGAACAGGATAACCATGCTACAATCCACATATCTGAAGAAGCCAAGGAATGCCCAAGGGAGGATGCTTGAATATCATTGAGAAGAAGAAATAAAATAGACATCTGAATTAGATGGAAGGAGGAAACGAGGTGAGGGAGGGTAAGGTGGGTAACTGGAGTGGAGATCAGGTGTGGGGAGAGCAGGGATGTAGAGGAGAGGGGAGGCCAAGGAGAGAGAATAGAAATCGGTGGGAACCTTTTTTGGGCCTTTGGAGGCATCTGGGGGTCCATACAGGTGACCCTAGCCGAGACTCCTCCCAGTAGGGTATAGGGAGCTTGAAGTGGCCACTTCTTGTAGCCAGGTAGGACTTCCAATGGAGGGAGAGGACAACAACCCATCCATAACCTTAGAACCAAAATTTGTCTTGCCTACAAGAAGTTCAGGGATAAAGACGGAACAGAGATTGAGGGGATAGCAAAACAATGACTGACCTAATTTTAGACCCACCCCTTGGGAGAATGCCAAACCCTGACACTATTAATGATACTTTGCTTTGCTTGCAGACAGAAGCGTAGCATAACTGTCTTCTGAGAGGCTACATTCAGCAGCCGATAGAAACACATGCAGAGACTCGCGAAGCCAAGCAATAAGCCCAGATCACAGAGTTTTGTGGAGGAATGGGAGGAAGCATAGAGGGAATGCAAGGGGTCGAGGATACCACCAGAATACTACAGAGGAAACTAACCTGGACATATGGGTGATCACAGAGACTGAACCACCAACCAAAGAGCATTAACAAGCTGGACCTAGACCCCCTACACATATGTAGCACATATGTAGTCTGGTCTTCATGCAGGGCCTCTAACAATGGGAATAGGGGTTGTCTGTTTATGTTGCCTGACTTCGGTTCCCTTTTTCCTGACTGGACTGCCTTGGTTGTCCTCTTCCCCCTCCATCTGATCCTGTCCTATCAGGTCTCATCAGGACTGGCTTCACCGTCTTCCTCTGTAGGCTGGCAAGGCTGCTCCCCCTAAGGGGGAGGTATTCAAAGAACCAGCCACAGAGTTCATGTCAGAGACAGTACCTGTTCCCTTTACTAGAGAACTCACTTGGAAACTGAGCTGCCTTGGGCTACATCTAAGCAGGAGTTCTAAGTTATCTCCATGCATGGTCTTTGGCTGGATTATCAATCTCAGAAAAGACCCCAGTGTCCAGATTTTTTAGTCTGTTGCTCTCCTTGTCGAGCACCTATCCCCTCCAGAACTTCCGCTTCTTTCATAAGATTTTCTGAACTCTGCCCACAGTTTGGCTATGTGTCTCAGCATCTGCTTTGATACCCTGCCAGGTAGAGTCTTTCAAAGTCTGTCTTTGGTAGGCTCCTGTCCTGTTCCCTGTGTACTCCCTCTTCCTATGTCCATTCCATTTGACTTTCTGAATGAGGATTGATCATTTTAACCTGGAATCCTGCTTCTTGCTTGGCTTCTTTAGGTGTACAAATTTTAGTATGTTTATCCTATATTATGTTTCTAATATCCACTTTTAAGTAAGTATATACCATGTGTGTCTTTCTGCTTCTAGGATACCTAACTCAGGATGATATTTTCTAGTTCCCATCATTTTCCTGCAACAAATCAAGTAATCCAATTTAAAGGGGGAGTACAGAGCTAAACAGAATTCTCAATAGGGGAATAGCGAATGGCAGAGAAACACTTAAATGTTCAATGTCCTTAGTTATCAGGGAGATACAAATCAAAATGAGCCTGAGGTTTCACCTTACATCCATCAGAATGGCTAAGATAAAAAACTCAAGTGACAATACATGCTGGAGAGGATGTGGAGAAAGGGGAGCCCCCCTCCTTTGCTGGTGGGAATGTTAACTTGTACAACCACTTTGCAAATCAAATCCAAAATATGCTCAACCCTACAACAAGGACATTTGCTCAACCATGTTAGTAACAACTCTATTCATAATAGCCAGAATCTGGAAACAACCTAGATGTCCCTCAACCAAGGAATGAATACAGAAATTGTGGTACATTTACACATGGAATAGTACTCAGCTATTAAAAGCAAGGAAATCATGAAATTTGCAGGCAAATGGTGGGATCTAGAAAAGATCATCCTGAGTGAGGTATCCTAGAAGCAGAAAAACACACATGGTATATATGCACTCATAAATTGATATTAGTCATATAATATAGGATAAACATACTAAAATCTATACTCCTAAAGAAGCTAAAAAACGTGGAAGACCCTAAGTAAGATGCTCAATCCACATTAAGAAGGACAAGTGTGATAGACATTGGAAGCAGGAGAAGAGTGGGAACAGAACAGGAGCCTACCACAGAGGGTCTCTTAAAAGACTCTAGTGATCAAGATATCTAAGTGGAGGTTGGGACTCATAGCCAAATTTTGGGCAGAGTGCAGAGATCAATCCACATTAAGAAGGACAAGTGTGGTAGACATTGGAAGCAGGAGAAGAGTGGGAACAGAACAGGAGCCTACCACAGAGGGTCTCTTAAAAGACTCTAGTGATCAAGATATCTAAGTGGAGGTTGGGACTCATAGCCAAATTTTGGGCAGAGTGCAGAGAAAGAAGGGGGAGATAGAAAGGCCTAGAGGGAACAGAGAATCAAAAAAGTGATCGACAGAGCCATAAAAACTGGACATGAGGGCCTCAAGAAAATGATACCCCAACCAAAGACAATGCATTGAGAGGACCTAAAACCCTGGCTCAGATGTAGCCATAGACTCTGTCCCCAAGTGGGTTCCCTAGTAAGGGGAGTACAGACTTTCTCTGTAATGAACTCAGTTGCAGGTTCTCTGATCACCATGCTTGGAGGGTGTAGCCTTCTCAGGCCACAGAGGAAGATAAAATAACCAGTCATGATGAGACCTGGTAGGCTAGGAGCAAATAGAAGGGGGAGGGAACCTCCTCTATCAGTGGACTAGGGGAGTGGCATAAGGGGAGGAAGATGGATTTGCGAGATGAGGGAGGGGAACACAGCTGGGATATAAATTGAATAAATTACAATAAATGATAATAATAAAAAATTTAAGATCTCATTCAGAATGGCAAACAGAACAGACAACAGAAGCAATGGAAGAGAGGTAACAGGATGGGAACCTGCTATAGAAGGTTCTCTGAAAGGCTTCACCCAACAGTGGATCAAAGCAGATACTGAGACTCAGGTCCCAACTTTGGGGAGAGCACAGGGAGTTTTATGTTAGAAGAGAGGGGTAGGGTTAGAGGGACATGGAGGAGACAGGAGATCAACAAAACGAAAAGATCTGAGCCCAGGAGGTTATGCAGAGACTGATGCACCATCTGAGGACGATGCATGGAGAGGAACTAGACTCCTGCTCAGATGTGACTGATTGGCAGCTCAGTCTCTATGTGGATTTCTGAGTGAGAGGAGCTGGGGCTGCCTGTATCATGAGCTCAGTTGACTGCTCCCTGATCTCTTGCTCCTGATGATGCAGTATTGCCAGACCATGGAAGAAGAGGACCCAAGCAGTCCCGATGAAACTTGACAAGCTATGGGCAGATGGCAATACTGGAGAACTCCCCCTTTCAGTGGACTAGGGGAAGGGGATGAGAGGAAGAGGGAGGGAAAGGGTAATTGGGGAGAGTTGAAGGAGTGGGGTTCAATAGGAATATGTACTAAATAAATTGTGAAGAAAAACATAAAAAATGTTTGAAAGGGCAGCAATAATGCTGCAATGAAATAAACATACAAATTCAAAAAAATTAATGGAAACAGCTACTTATCTTAATAATATGCTTCTGACCATCCTTATGTGTATACAGTACAGCAACTCCTGTATGTAGGGTAGTTTACCAGTTTACTTATGGGGCAAAGTGATTCATTGACACTTCATGATATGCACAACAAACGGACAGCATATCCAATGACTAATTTACCATTTTGTAAAAATTTTACATCTTTCTGAGCTTTGTGTGGTATGATTATAGGAAGAAGAGTAAATGAAAAAAAAGAATTTCTAAAATAAAAATTTTGTTAATTTATTATCTATAAAACTATTGTGTTTGCTTATGAAAGTATTACATATTATTGTTGAAATTTTGGAAAATAAACAAATGAATCCAAGATCACCATACTATACTAGTTGCAGAAAACTTCTCCTTTTTCAATGGGTCCTCTTCTCATCCTGCATGCCCATGCATGTTTTATGTGTGAATACACTGTACTCCTGAAGTAGTGCTGCTCAAAACTCAGTCTCTGAGCTCACTTCTTCATGTCATCTTTTCCTGCATGACAGTGGCTAAAGAGCTTTTCAAAGAGCCATGTTTTAGAGTCTCTTGTTGCTACAGGTTTACACATCAATTGGTTTAGGAAGTCAGATGCTTCTTGTGAGCTGTGTGGTGGGGGGTGTCCTTAAGGATCCCAGCAGAAGTTTCTGTTGCATGGTACTTGAGTGTCGAGCCTGCCCTTCACTAGTCTTCTCTAGTTTACAGGCTGCAGCAACTTCCAGATTCTTGGGTGTCAATGATTCTATTGAGATACTCTGTAAGGTAGAGTATTTCAGTTATGGCAAGAGTTTATCCAGTCATGTAGTTTTGATCATGATTAATTATGCTAATGCTGTTGAGTTTTGTTTTGTTTTATTATTTTAATTACAAGAACCACAAGCTTAAAGTTACAGTTCACTTCTTCACTTCTTCTGTTGGTAGTTTTTAGTTCAGTGCCAATATTATTGCTTAAAAGACACTTTCTTTACATTTACATTATTCTCGTCCTTGTCTATTGTCTGTTGAAAAAAATAAATACAGATTATTGTGGAATGTACAAGGGCTTCTTAAAATCCTCAGTCCCTAAATGACATGTGTCATTTATGATCACATTTCACTGATGAGTCTGGGCTGCATGGCTGCTCCTATTTGCACAGATATGGGGAAATGTGATTATTACATGGCCGACCAGTCACAGTCCACTCACAAACACGGAATCAATGTGAAGTTTGCACATGCCAAGATGTTTCATTATGACTGTCATCCTGAGAATTTCAAACTACAAGAACTAGTTAAGGATCTCTTGAAATACATTTTAAACAACTATTTCCTTATATTATAGTTACTTTTACTTATAATAGGTAGATGATTTATTTTTTTCTATAGCAGTTGCATATGTTCCAAGAATAGTTTTACATTTTTATCTGAATATGTTATCAGTTCAATTTCTGATATCATTAAAGTTTGCCTTTCAAAGACCTCACAAATTCTACTTCTATGACTTGCAGTTCCTTATATTTGGAGAATGAAGACTTGAAATTGCCTTTTTCCCCTTTCTATTATGAATATATATTCTACTCAGATTTAAGTCGAGTATAGTAATTTAAAAATTCTGTCAGAATGTGTCTAGATATAATTTTCTTTGGAGAACACTCACATTTTTATAGTCTCTGGGTTTTTCTTCAGGGAAGTTTATGCTAATTTTAGATATTGGGATTTTTGAAAACATTTAAATTACACTTTTTTTTTAATTTATTTATTTTTATCTCAATCACAGGTTGGGTACTTTGAATCCCAGGCGTAGCCCCCTCCCCCATTCCCTCCCACCCTCCCACTCCCTCCCTCATCTCCTTCTTCCCCTCCCCCTCCAAGTCCACCA
>JAQQSO010002638.1:0-14208 GCA_028658305.1 Pachyuromys duprasi | reverse complement strand
AGGAGGACCTCCCCTATCAGTGGGCTGGGGAAGGAGAAGAGGGGAGGGCAGGATTGGGAGGGGATGAGGGAGAGGGTACAGCTGAGATACAAAGTGAATAAATTGTAATAAATAAAAATAAATAAATATTTTTAAAAGCCATGGGTGCGCCTCAAGGTGTTCAGCACCACGGACAGCACTCAGCCCTGCCCTCTGCACCACCTGGAGAGTTACAGGTTGGCTTGTGGTTTTGGAGATAGAAGCAGGAGTGAGAAAATGATGATGAAGCACACCTCCGCTAGATACTTCCAGAGGAGAGGGGACTATGACGTTGGAGGGGAGGTTCCAGGCGTTGCAGTGTTTGTAGGCAGGGGAGAGTGAGCCTCCCTTCTTATCGCCATGGCTTTGCCTCAACAGAAGGCTTGGGCGCGGCCTTTCCTGGGAGAAGAGGCATGTGTGGCAGCTTCAGAGGTCAGGGCTATGGGAGTGATAGTGGGGGAGAGGGTCAAATGCTAACTGCTATGGTATCCTTTGGATCCTTGCTTCAGGGCGGCACTATATTTCTGACATCTTGACCCCAAGGGAAATTCTAGGCATTGCTGAGGCACCTCCTAACTTAAGCTATTATTTCTGCACTTCAGCTCTCCTCAGAGATGCCACATGCATCTGCTGCCACTTGGGTATCTACTTCATCTCTCTCCCCGATCCCTGGGACTAGCATATCACTATGTAGCCTCCTGGTAGGCTCCTTCCACCAGCAGGCACCAGTCGGCAGAAGCCTGACTAAGTGGGAGTGGCATCCAGGTAGGACTGTCAGGGAATACGCTTTAGGAGGGGTGTCCTGAACCTCTCCCAACACCTAGCTGTTCACTCCCTACCGCACCCTGAACTAACTATTGTGGGTGAGTGAGACTAAGAGGAGTGCAGACAGACCTATATGCTCAGCACAAAAGATGTACACGCCTGTGTTATTACACTGTTCTGGAAGGGTAGAACTGGGGGCCGACACCCCTCACACCAGGCTACCCATTGCTCGGGTACCATGCTACCCATTTTCAGGTCCAATCCTGAAAACCATTGCCAAAACAAGAGATCAGATCAAGGGCACAGAGTGGGACCTGTGGGCATGCTGGGTCCACAGACTTGCTGCCATGGCCTAAGGCTTTGAGGCACAAGGAAAACTGACTCCACATCTCATCTCCTTCCAGGCCCAGGAAATATAACCTATATGGCCAGTAACCCACCTTTTTTGTGTTTTTTTTTTAAGATTTGTTTATTTTATTTTATTTAATGTGCATGGGTATTTTGCCTGCATATATCTATGTGCACCGTGTGTGTACCTGGTGTCCAAAGAGGTCATCAGATTCCTTGAAACTGTAGTTAAGGATGGCTGTGAACCACTGTCCTAAATAGCTTTATGTCAACTTGCCAAAGGCTAGAGTCATTTGAGAAGTGGGAAGAGCAGCTGAGAAAATGCCTCCATAAGGTCAGGCTGAAAGCAAGCCTGTGGGACCTTCCTTAATGCGTGACTGATGGGGGAAGGCCTGGCCCATTGTAGGTAGCACCCCCCCCCCCCGGGCTGGTGGCCCGATGTGCTATAAGAAAGCAAGCTGAGCAAGCCACGATGAGCAAGCCAGTTAGCAGTACCCCTCCTTGACCTCTGCATCAGTTCTTGCCCTATTTGAGTTTCTGTCCTGGCTTCCTTCAATGAAGAGCAGTGATCTGGGAGTGTAAGCCAAATAAACCCTTTCTTCCCCAACTTGCTTTCGATCATGATGTTTCGTCACAGCCATGGTTACCCTAACGAAGACAACCACCATGCAGGTGCTGGGAACCAAACCCAGGTCCTTTGCAAGAGCAACAGATGCTCTTAACAGCAGAGCCATCTCTGCAGCCCCTCATCTGACCCACTCCTAAGTGGATGATTTCAACAGAGCCGGGCCTTCACCTGTGAAGCTGTGAAGTGGTCGTCCTCGTTCGGTCCCCGGCAGGACAAACATGTCCAGTGGATATCTGGGAACATTGAGAGATTTGACCTGTCATTTTGGGTGAGTCTTTTCCTTGGGCAGAACTCAGCAGAGGCCGGGTGCCCATTTGCTTGTCATGTTGCGGGAAGGGCTGCGCCGATGGTACAGCTCCGAGGACCTGTAATTCTGTAGCTTCTTTTGGAGAACGAATACCTGAAAACCACAGCCGTGCTGGGGCTGAGTTGGCAATGGAAGTCTCACTCAGGGATTAGCAGTCTGGTGCCCTTTTGCCACCTGTTACCTCAGCTTGTCGCCAAGAGTCTTTATCAAACTTGGTAAAGTGAGCGCCCTTTCCTGTCCTGGAAATCCTCAATGGAGGCTCACATGTCCATTTCAGCTTGGCCTGTGACTTGTGTAACAGCAGTTCAGTGGGGTGATGGCCATGCGACTCCACGTATACTTTCTAGAGGTGTGTTCTGTGTGTGTCTGCAGGGAGAAAGAGAACAGGCCCAGCTCCAGCTGCTCCTCTTCCGCCTTTCTGCCCCTGAGTGGGGGTGGGGGGATGAATAATGGATGATGAATAATGGCTCACTGCTCCTGGAGTGTTCAGTCAGCCTCTAGCAGGTTTGTGCACTCAGGTGTCACCCTCCTGGTGGGTGCAGACTCTTGGGTTTCCTTTGCTCTTGGGGTGGGAGGCCCATCTCCCTGAGACAAGTGGATTGTGCCAGGGGCTTGTGAGTCAGCATTCTCAGGTACACGCGCTGGAGAGAAGGTGGGGACTCATGGTCTATGACTCCAGGGACCGAACTTGTCTCTTTTGTAGGGTTGTCAAGACTGCTCAATGTTGACAATGTGGGAACTCTCCGGAGGGCTAGTTGGGCGCAAAGGGTCTTCATGTGTTCCTAATATGTCCAGTGTGAAGCCAGCTGGCCCCCTTGGGTTCTAAGGCCTCCTTCAGCAATCCTGCTATGGCATTAAGGACGAGCTTCTCCTAGCTGGAAGCTCGCAGCATTGGCATAGGTCTGCTCAGGAAGTCTGCTGGTTTCTTCTTTCACTCCACTCCCATGTCTTCCCACTTCCATTCTCTGCTGACCCTGCGGGAATGATGTCACTGGGATCCCAGGATAGAATTACACCCGCAGGCCACAGCCACCATATGCCAGGGAAGGCTGGCTGCTCAGTAGTGTGTGTGTACGTGTGTGCATGTGCGTGTGTGCATGCATATGTATGTGTATATGTATATGTGTGTGTGTGCATGCCTCTACACAGACACTGGGAGTGTATGGGCACATTCTTATACATGTCTAGTGGCATGCTTATCTACAAACTCTGGGGGGGGTGTTGTGTGCTGGTCCTCTTCCCCTCCTTAGAGAGCAGTAGACTAAGAGCAGCCTAGCTGCCCCTACTCCTCTGATTCCTAAGACCCCTGAGGACCCAGGAGCACTGAGGAAAGCGTCCAGGCCCCCTGGTGGGGTCCAGAAGGCTTTCCTGCTGGGTGTGTGGCCCTGTGGGCTATTCTCTGAGGATGTATTTACTGCAGCAGAGTTCCAGCCCGGGTGTGAAATGCATCTGTCTTTGACTCTCTGTTTGGATTGTTCCTCTGTTACATTGCCATCACACCTCACCTCCCGTGACTGCTGGAGGGTGGGTGAAGAGGCCACTTGAAGACACCCCTCTTCAAAGGCTGAACAGCTTACCTTAGGCCTCTCCCCAGTTTGAAAAGGTGCCAAGGAAAGGCTGGTCCTAAGCCCCCATCCATCTCTGACCATCACGAGCATCTTTTAATGTCAGGAAATTCTTCTTGCTTTCTAGTCTAAGGTCCTCCAGATGTAACCAAATATGTCTTCCTGTCCCTCGAGGTCTCGTGTAACACTGTGGGTGTGGGAGGTGGATGAGTAATGTCTGCTTAAGAGAGAGGATAATGTGATTCGGGATTTGGGCTTTAGAGTCAAATCCCCCTATGCCTATTACTCATTCTCTACTTGACGTCTTCCTCCTCTCACCAGCTGAGTCCTGTCAAGGATGCTGGGGCAGAGCACCCTCACAGGAGACAGCGAGAACCAGGCTGACTTCTCATGCATGCAGTCCAACCCGCTCCAGACTCCCACTGGGTCATTCCTGCTCGGGAGTGTGGGAAAGCTTAGTGATCTTTGGCTGGGGACTCAGGGTGCTGTGACAGATCGCATTAGACCATTTGACAGATGACAAATGGGACAGACAGAATGAAGTGGTGTGCCAAGCTTGGAATGTGGAAGTGGCTTCTGGGCTTTGCTCTGCAAGGGACTCTATAAAGAACAATAGTGATCAGGAAGCCAGGCTTCTGCACCAGTATGGCCCCACATGCCTGGCCTCGGCCGCAGGAGGGCTTCCGCCCCAGCGGGTTCTGATGCCTAGCAGGCCTGTGCTAGCCACTGTCCCCATCTTAGGAATGCGTTCCCTCTGTGATGGTTTGAATGAGAATGGCCCCATAGGCACTCATATACTTGAATACTCGCCCTCAGTTGGTGGAACTGTTTGGGAAGGATTGGGAGTTGTAGCCTTGTCAGAGGAGGTGTGTCACTTGGGGAGGGGCAGGCTTTGAGGTTTCAAAATATTCATACTATTCTCAGTGTGCCCTCTTTGCCTCCTGCCTGTGGATTAAGATCTGAGCTCTCAGCCATTCTTGCCATCATGGACTCTAACCATCTGAAACTGTAAGCCTGATTGCATGCTGTCTTTTATTTATATGTTTACCTTGTTCATAGGGTTTTGTCCCAGCAATAGAAAAGTAACTAAGATATCTCAGGTGTGTGATAGGAAAGCCATTTTCCCTTGCTCACTTTGATTTCAGTTCAGTGGTAAGCACCAATAACTCGGCAGATAGGAAGGGATAAGAGAGGGAAAAGTGAGTTTTTAATCTGGCTTCTAAGAGAAAAAAAATTGATGGAGTATGTTTTAGCTTTCTGTGACCATGACAAAATACTCCAGGTCATCAATTTATAATGAGGAAAGGTTTATTTGGCTTGCACTTTTCAGGGTGTTGTGGCTCTGTTGCCTTTGGGCCTGGGTAAGGTAGCATATCTTGGTGGGAAAGACACAGAAGAACAAAGATGCTCACCTCATGGTGGCTGGAGGGAGACATAGGGAAAGAGGGAAGGCAGCGATGGTCCTAATATGTCCTCCATGGGCACACCTCCAGCGACTTCCTGTAGACTTCACCCCTGAAGTTGCCACCACTCTGAGGAGCACCATTAGCTGAGGGTTCAGCACATGAACCTTAGGGGACATTCCAGATGTGGAAGGCAAATGTGGAAGGCAAGCCAGGTGGTGGTGATGTGTGCCCTTAACCCCAGCACTTGGGAGTCAGAGGCAGGTAGATCTCTCTGAGTTCCAAGCTAGCCTGGTGTACAGGCTGAGTACTAGGACTGACAGGGCTACACAGAGAAACTCTATCTTGGACAACACTCCCCCCTCCAAAAAAAGTGTAGAAGAGAACCCATTCTTAAATACATACCCATGCTTGTGCGTGCACAGAGGTATTTGTGAACTCTTCTCTCAGGTGTGCCTTTTATTTCATTTCTCTGATGTAGCGTCATTAGGTAGCCCGGACTGGCCTCAAACTCACGATCCTTCTGCCTCAGCCTCCTGAGTACTGAGATTACAGCTGCATGCCACCTCACCCAGGCTGTAGTGCCCTTTCTTTCCAGGCTCTCCTGTTGGGGTGGGGATGCTCTTTCAGAGAGCCCCCTTTCTGCCCATTATCCCCTCAGTCACCAAGCTGAGAAGATCAGTCACGTGGCCAGATGGCGACAGGCACGAAGATAGACTTACCCGATGGGCTTTGGGAGTTTGAGGAGCATGAAGAGACCAAGACCAGGTTGAGAGGTGTCAGGGAGGAGGGGTCTTAGTCAGGGCACATGCCTTGCAGGGCCTCAGAGTCCTTTGTCATCCATTTAGTGACCCTGTACACTCTAGCGGGTAGGCAGTAGCTAAGCACTGGGGATGTACAAATGTATGGCCTGGCTGTGCCCTCCATGAGCCTACAACCAGCATGCCACAGGTAATTTCAGTGTAGAAGGGCCAGTGTTACTGTGCGTGAATGAGCCACAGAGGAATCAGGGTTAGGTTCTTCTCAATTGCCACAGAAGGGACTTCCCAGTGCAGGAGGATCTGTGGAAGGAGCGGGCATTCTCCAGCTGGGCGAGGGAAGGAGCCATGTGTAAAGAAGCACTCAGAAGGGTGAGGGCTTGGAGCTAGGAGGGAGCAGCACCCAGAGACTTTAAAGTCTGGAGGAAACCCTAAGGAGAGACAGGGAGCAGGCTGGAGAGGAGAGGGCCAGGCCCAGAGAAGCTTCGAAAGCTGTGCTCAGTGGCCCCGAGGGAAGGAGAGTGAGGTCGTGCCTTTAGCAGGGCATGGAGAATGGTCTGAAGGTAGTAGGCACCAGCAGAGAGTCAGGCAGAGGCAGGGGGATCTTAAATTCAAGGCCAGCCTGGGCTACATAGGTGGATCTTGTCTTAAACAAGCAGGAAGGGCTGTGGCCAGTGGAAGAACACTTACCTAGCACACATGAGGGCAAGGGTCCCATCCACAGGAACCAGAACCTCCGCTGAGCCTGGCAGCACAGGCCTGTCATCTCAGCACTCAGGAGGCTGAGGCAGGGGACTGCTGTGAGTTCAAGGCTCACCTGAGTAACATAACGGGTTTAAGGTAGCCAGGGTTGCATAAGACCTCGTCTCAGGAGACAAAGGGTCGGGAGTAGCGGCCTTAGGCAGGTGTCAGGAGCTGGGCAGGGCAGATGCGGGTCTCAGTCTACACTCAGCAGAGCGTAAGGAGTGGGGTTCAAGATGGCTCATTCTCCGCTGGAGAGCAGGGGGTCCTGCCCAGATCGTCCTAGACCAGTGGAGGCAGCAGGCAGCAGAACAACTCAAGAAGGAAAGAGAAGCCATGAGTTACATTTTTCTGTCTATCTGAGATTAGTATGGAGACAAAAGCAGGCTGAAGCAGGAAGCAGTGTTGTGCTGGGCAGACGCTCCCCGTGGCAGGCTTTTCTGGCCTCTGCACTTGCCCCCAGGAATGTGGAGATAGGCCCTTCCCCTGTCGCCCATGCCCAGGACTGGAAGAATGTTGATGACCTCATCCCTCATCTTGCTTGCAGGGAACATGCCTGCTAGCAATGGGAGCCTGTTTCCCACTTAATGGAGCTGGGAAAATGTGCACTCATTTTTCCCCTGAGCTGTGACAGGCGATAGGAAATTTGCCCTGAAATATGCTTCATTGCAGATTGAAATAAAACATGCAGTGCTCTTTGCAACAAAGAATTAGGAAGGAATAGTTCGGACGCGTCCGCCACCCCCACCCTCAGGTTTTAGGCTTCCCAACTTCTTTTTCTTCCTCATGTGTGCATCCCTGTGTATGCTGAGGTAAGACAGTTGGGTGAGTGATATTCCCGAGGTAGAGCTGGGGATGGCCAAGGAAGGGATAAGATACCAGGAGACCTCAGCTTTCCAGACCCATGGTGACTTTTGGGCTCTGAAGGCAAGAACAGGTGTGCTTAAAGCCCTTCGGGTCTGGCTTGAGTGATGAAACCTCACTGTTTCTTCCACTGTTAGCGTGCAGAGGGATTTGGGGGGCCTAGATGAAGTATGGAGCTCTGGTCTCTCTAAGCACTCACTTCTATTCTCACAACCTGCTTACAGACTACCCCAAGGTACATTGGTGCTTAGTGGGTGGGACATGGCTCGATTTTCAGACCCTTTCCTCCTTGGGTGGTGAAAGCCCTGTTTGTTCAGGCAGCCACTTCCTCAGCAGGCTGCTTTGAAGGGGTGGCACTTAAAACCTGGCTCTGCCAAGGAATATCCTTCCTGGTGAGGGTGTAAGGATGTCCCCCAGGGAGCCCACTTGGTAGGTCGACCTGGATCCCTCAGGCTCTCTCCTTTCTCAACTGCCACCCTCCTAGCCTGAACTAAGGCTGCGCAATCTCCACAGTGAACTCTTCCTGAGGTTCTATTAACATCCCTAAAATGCCTTTTGATTATGTCCTGCCACCTCCACCGTATGCTGTGCAAGAGCGGGGTTGGGGTGCTAGAGAGAGGGATGGAGAGTCAGAGGCAGGGCCAGAGAGTCAGGCTGGGTAGACGGGGGCTTGCCAGGGTATCATGACTTGAGGAACAGAAGGCACGCTTAGAAGCATGCTAGAAACATACAGACTCAAACTCAGAACACAGGGGCCAAAGATGGAGTTTACTAACCAGCTAAGAGCAAATGCGGAAGGGGCCAGGGTGGAGTGGAGGATACCAAAGGCAGGTTCCTGTAGATGCAGCTCTACCTGAGCCTCTGTCTGGACAGGCTCCCATGTCCAGTACAGAACTATTCACGATGGCCAAGAACCTCTGGGAGCTGCAGTCATAGGCAGCTGTGTGCTGCTGAATATGGGTGCTGAGAACCAAGCTCGGGTCCTGGGAAGAGCAGGAGGCATTCTTAGCCAGAAGCTCTCTTAACCACTGAGCCGTCTCTGAGCCCTGGACTTGCCCCTTGAAGTTACTGTTTAAACCTCCAGCTTACTCTTCTGCTTCACGGTCTGTTTCTGTATCACCTCTCACGAAGGCTCCCATTCCGATCCTTTTCTCCTGCTTCTCCTCCTAAAGCAGAAAGGGTGGGTGTGGTGAATCCAGGAGCTAGCTGGTCAGTTTGCACGGTCCTGGTTCTTATTGGATCAGGTTGGCAGGGAGGCTGGTGCATGCTTGGCTCTGGGTTGGTGTTTCGTCCTTATGTCTCTGTGCTCAGTATCCTCTGAAGGCCTACACCTCAGTCAGGCTGGGCCATCTGCAGGTCCTAAATCTGTGTTATGCTTTGCCACCTCCAAGCCACTGCTTAGATGTGCTCTCCTGATAGCACATTGTCTAGGATTCTCCAGGCTCAGTCAAGGTTTGGATAAACTCCCTCTTCCGGCTGGAAGCCTTTCCTTGCTCCTGTGCCTTACCTCGTCATCCTGGAAGTCTCCTTATCTGTTGACCTCCCTGATCAATTACATCCTGTCCTGTGATTTCTTTTGTTTTTCATGTGTATGTGTGTTTTCCCTGTTTGTCTCTATGCACCATATGTGTGCCTGGGGACTGTAGAGGTCAGAAGAGGGCATTGGACCTCTGGGAACTGGAGTCATGGATGGTTGTGAGCTACCATACAGGTTCTGGGAATCAAACCTGGGTACTCTGCAGGACCAGCAGGCACTCTTAACCGCTGAGCCGCCTTTCCAGTCTGCCAGTGTTCACTGTTAGTGTGGGGTCGACTTGTGACCTGACGTCCTGTGTGCAGAAGCGCACCATCCCCAGATAGAGGGTGTCTTTGTTCCCACTGTGCGTACTTGCTTAAGTCCACGAGAGACACACTCAAGAATCCACCAGAGGACAGCCATGACATGTGCCACACGCCCAACAGCAGGGTAGACTTGTTCAGTCGGCCGAATTGATTTTCTGGGTGCCTCCTGAGGCCTGACCCTGAGCTGGGTAGAAGGTAGCAGGGGGCGCCACTTAGCTTCCAAGAGGCCACACCCCTGAGGAGACAGGATAGAAGCCACAGGGGTGATAGAGGAGCAAGTGTGGGCGGAGCAACCAGGCTGGTCTAGAAGGCCAGACCTCAGAGATGTAGACCAAGCACATTGGTCTCTGTGGCCCCAAACTTAATGGACAGTGTTTGAATCACTTGGCTGGCTACTTGCTGAAGCAGCTGATGGGTAGGTAGGTCACAGGCTCAGACCTGATCTCCAAAGGGATCTTAGCGGCTCTCAAGTAAGCACAGCTCACAGGCTTGCCTCTCTACCCCTGTCTGTTGTGTAAAGACATGCGCGCACACACACACACTCAGACACACTGTTCAGCTTGATTGTTCATGCTGCTTGCCCTATGTGTTGGAGCGACTCTGTGTCACTCTCTGAGTTGATACAAATAGCCACTGTGGTGGTGGTCCGAGGCCTGAAGCCCCTTACAAAAGGCTGGCACCTCTGCCTGCCCTGCTCCGTGTGCTCTGCTGTGAACCTGAGAGCCTTAGGGAGCCTTAGCTCTTGTCTGAAGATCTTGGGCTTTTGTCTGAAGCTTTTTTTTTTTTCAGAGCTGCAAATGAAAGGCTTTCAGTGGGAGTCTCTCAGAGAATCCATTTAGCATTTCCTGAGTGCTCAATGCTGTCTGCCGAGGCTGGGGGAGTTAAGGACCCCTCCCTGGGGACTCTCCAGTTAAATAAGATGAGACACCAGTCCGGCTGTGGAAGCTTCTTCACAGCTGCCGGCTCTCACCCCAGGGACTCTTTCTACCTCTCCCTTCACTGTGGTTGCTGGCCATGAGGCCAGAACCCAGGACAGCCGTGGGTCAGGAGCTGGACTGGGTAGCCATCGAGTGGTGAATGTTAGGACTGTAGGCAGCTAGGGAAGGTGGGCTGACCGTGGCTAGGGTGGGAGGACTGCGAAGGGGCTTGGCAAATGCACCCAGACTTATAACTTCACTGAGGTTGTAGCTAGACTGTGAGCCAGGACACGGGAAGAGCCCAGACTGGGGCCAGTCTTACCCGTGGGTCTCTCCCAAGCACCAGGCGTGCTAGTGAGGTGACTCGGTTTCTGTTCAGTGCCTTTCTCTTGCTCCTCAGCTCCCTGCAGCGAAGCCCAGATGTTTCGTTCGCTATCCATTGCTGTGATAAATACCAGGACCAAAAGCAACGTGGGGAGGAAAGAGTTTATTTAAATTCATAGCTTACAGTCTGTCTTAAGGGGTAGTCAGGGCAGGAGCTGAAGCAAAGACCATGGGGATGAGTTGCTTCCCATGGCTCGCTCCCCATGACTTTGCTCAGCTCCTTTTCTTGTACAGCCTAGCATCACCTGCTCAGAGGCAGCACTACCCACAGTGGGCTGAGCCCTTCTGCAACAGTCATGGCGCAAGAAGATGGTAGTCTGATGCAGGCAGGTTCTCAAAGGTTCCCTCTTCCTAGACATGTTTAGGCTTGTGTCCAGGGGGCACATACACCCTCGATGTCCACTGCCTCCAGCAGCAGGCGGGATGGGGCACTGATAGGGGGGCGGGGTTGGGCATTTCTTAGCACCTGGGGGCCTGATATGGGCTAGGCTTCGGCTGTGAGAGCGTGTTTACATGGAGAAAGGCAGAAAGGGACCAGGGGGAAGTTTGGAAATACGGAAGTGATGACAGCTGCGACTTCATCAGGGCTCTGGGGCTTCTTTTCCTTGCCCCTCACATGTGTTTTTCACCCCTCCCCGGTTTCTTCTCGTGTTAGCTAGCTCAGCTGTGAGTGTAACTGCCACCTGAGCCGCATGAGAGGTAGGCTAACTCACAAGTCCCCGGGGCAGATTCTCTTAGCCTGAGCTCCAGGGGCCAGGCATTGGTGCGTTCCCATTCCCTACTTCAGCAACAGTTATGTAATGGCCTAGATATGTTGGAATCCTCCGAATTTTCACGTTTGATTTTTAATATCCGGTGAAACAGTGGACAGAACACTAAAGTGCAGGCATTGTGGTGGGTTTGGGGGGTTCAGAGATGAATAGCCACAAACTCTAATGTTAGGCATCTTGGGGAAACTGAGCCTGTTCCAGAAGAGGCTGTTCAGGGGACCAAAACACTGGCCAGATCAAGGTGATGTGTGCGGCATGTCTTGAAGAAGAGTGTAGCACACTTGATGAACAGAGGGTGTTGAAGGCCCAGACAGCCACAGGAGAAACTGAGTGAGGGACTGCTTAGGGTGCGGGAGGCCAGGAGGGATGCTCATGCTCCTGAGTGCTGAGCAAGTATGGATCTCATTGGAGGCAACTCAGCAGGCAGCTATGACCATACATGCACTTTGGAAATCTCACTTAGACAGGGATGTGATTCTGGCTTTGAGAGGAGCAGCGCAGACAGCACAGAGAGCAGTTAAGAGTTAATTGGGGAATCTAGGTAAGAAATGATGCAGGCCTGGGCCACTGGGAGACAGAGTCTGCATTGGAGAGATAATTAGGAAGGATAACGCACCAAACTTAATAACCAGTTTTGAGTGGGGGTTGGGGGGGAAGGCAGCCTGGGGACAACTGCTAAACCTCGGAACAGACAAGTAAGTCTACGGTATCTCTGGGGCAGCTGTCTTGCTTTCTGTTGTAGGGACAATGCCGGAGTAATTTATCATGAATGGGAATTGGTTTGGATCACAGTCCTAGAGGCCACAGAGTCCAGGAATATGGTGCTGGCATCTGGTGAGGGGCTCTATCATCCCTTGGTGGAAGACGGGACATTGGGCTTGAGGCCCTAATCAGCAGTGGGCAGAGCTCCTTACTCTCTTGTTATTGGCCCCTTCCACACCGTTGTGCTGGGGATACAGTTAGGCCATTACAGTATCCACATGGAAATCACCTGTGAATGGCTGTAGGGGTGGATGTGGTACTTAAGAGCAGGCTGGCTCTAGGAGTCTTCCCCTTCAGGGAGCTGGGACAGAAGAGCTGGGAGAAAGGACAGGAGTGGGGACAGGGACTCCTGAGGGGTATCAGCGTCAGTGGGTCAAGCCATGTGAGGACAGCAGAGGAAGGCTGAGGGAGGCAGGCCAGAGGGGCTCTGACCCTTGCCACGGTGCAGCAAGAGATGAGCACTTGAGAGGTTGTTGAGACCTTATGGAAAGCCCTTTCACTGGCTGAGAAGACGCAGTGCTATGGGTCAGCTGTGGACCGAGAGTGGCGGAGAGAACAGGGTAGGTCTGTGTGTGGATGGAAGAGAGATTTGCAAACCGCTATAGAGGTTTTAATTTGCAAATGGGAGAAAGGAGAAACTCTACAGATGAATGGTAGAAGCGCAATGGGGCAGGAAGGGGAGCAGGCTCCTGAAGGAGGTGGGAGACTGGTGACAAGCTCAGAGGAAGGCCTGAGCCAGGACTAAATGCCTGTCTTTCCAGAGCCAGGCTGGTGGGAAGAAGAAAGGGAGCCCTGGAAAAAGACGGAATCAAGATTCCAGAAAGGTACTGGTCGTTAAGGGGGCTGGAAGGAAACAAGATCTGAGACCACAAGAATGAAGAGAGAGAGGAGGAGGGAGAGGTGGAGAGCTGGAGAGACCTGGAAAGAACATACCAAATCACAGACTCATACTGGAGAGATGTCTCTTGCAGAGGACGAGAGTTCAATTCCCAGCACTCATGTCACATGACTCACAACTGAACACAACTCCAACCCTCTCCTGGTCTCCATGGGTACCTGTACTTATATGCGAGTGTGAACACACACACACACAACTGAAGAGTAAAATAAATCTTAAAAAAAGAAAAACTCCCCCAAACTCTAATCGAGACTCACATAGATCATGGAATCAGAACTGTTCTTTTAGGAGATGGTCTTTCATTTTGCAGCTGGGATTACGGGTGAGCACTACCATGGCCCAAGAGGACAGAATCTTCACAGTGGTAGTCAAAACTTTTGGAGCCAGGCATGGTAGTCCAAGCCTATGATTCCAGCACCCAGGAACTTGTGAATTTGGGGCTAGTCTGGGCTATGCAGCAAGATCCTGTTTCAAAAACCAAAACAAAGACCACCATGATGGCTGATGTTTAAAATCCCAGCACTTGGGATGCTGAGGCAAGAGGATTGCTGAAAGTTCAAGGCCAGCCTGGACCACAGCAGACAAACAGAACCAAAGCTGGGTATATAACTAGCTCCTGCATTACATGCTTAAGGCTGTGGGTTTGATTCCCAGCACTGAAAAAAAAATTAAAACCAAACCAAAACAGAAGGGAAAAAAGAAGTATTGTTTTTTTTAAGTTAAATTAGGCACATATACAAACATCCATTTTAATAAAAATATTACTTGCTTTTAATGTTGTTCTGAGTTTCTATACATTTAAAACCAGTACAGGGGCTAGAGAGATGGCTCAGTGGTTAGGAACAGTGGTTGCTCTTCCAGAGGTCCTGGGTTTGATTCCTAGCACCCACATATGGGCTCTCAACCATCTAGAACTTGATGCCCTGGAGACAGGATGCCCTCTTCTGGCCTCTGTGGTCACTGTATACACATGGTGTGCATGCATACATATGTACATACATACATGCATGCATACATATGTACATACATACACACATTCAAGCAAACCAGTAAAAATAAACCAACAAATAGTACAAGTACTACATGCACTCACATCCTTTATAAAAATGTAGGTAGATAAGCTATCAGGTAAAGCCAAAATTCTACTGGAAATCACCTCCATCAATGTAGCGAGGTATCAGAGCAGATATTAAGACTCGCGATCAAGACTTTGGCAGAGGGCGAGAAGTAATGATAGA
>JAQQSO010002637.1:0-14208 GCA_028658305.1 Pachyuromys duprasi | reverse complement strand
AAAAAAAAATAAAAATTTTAATTTTAAAACATTTTTATAACTCTCTTATATTGAATTGCATTTGTTCATGTTTAAAAAGATCTAATCGCCTGTGTTATGGTAATATATTTAATAATAATGTGACTCTAGTTAAATGCTACTTTTGTAACACTATTTGAACTATTCTTTGTTTTCTCTCCATTTTTTTCCTTTTTAAAAATATTTTTTATTTTAATTTTTATTATTTACATTTTATTCAGTTTGTATCCCCCTGTAGCTCCCTCCATCCTCCCCTTCCAATCCTACTCTCCCTCCCCTTTCTCCACGCATGCCCCTCCCCCAAACCACTGATAGGGGAAGTCTTCCTCTTCTGATCCTAGCCTATCAGGTCTCATCAGGAGTGGCTGCATTGTCTTTCTCTGTGGCCTGGTAAGGCTGCTCCCCCCTTAGAGGGAGGTGATGAAAGAGCAGACCAAACAGTTCATGTTCTCTCCTCCATTTTTTTTTATTGGCCTTATGGAACTACTCCCATATGAATGTCCATTCAAATCAAGTCTACTTTTAATTTCACTCATGCTATTTGACTCCATATTTTTTTGTTATGGGAAAATATCTCTGCATCAAACATATTGTTAATTTAACCTTTGTCTAAATGTATTCTTCTGTGAAGACTGTGCATAATTTTTCTTCAATTTTGACAGTGACTTTTGTCATTTTAATTATTTTGTTTTTTCTAGTGACAAACTAAAACTGCTAAAGTTTATTAATATCTTATGGATACTTATTACAGCAATTTTATTTTATACAGCATTTATTTCATGGATAAAGTAATTCTTTCAATTGAATTTAAATTTTTCTGGAAATATTGCTCTGTATATATGTATTTATATTTGTTACAGTTGGTATATTGAATATTTACTTTAAATTCCATTTAAAAATATGCTTCTCTTACAGAAGATTTTTTTGTTCATAGTTGTAATTATCTTATTTCTGTATATGTAAAGCTTTTATTGTTTTATATTACTTAAAAATAAAGACATTTATAATATTTTTTGGTAAACACTTTTAGAACCACACAAGCAAATCATAGAGTCGTGATGATGAGGAAAAGAATATGTTGGGGTTAAGGTTCAAGTTAGGCAAATGTTAGGTAAATTATACAAAATTTTTATTAGTAAGAATAGATTCAAAAGATGGACTGTACAACACAGCATCAGTAACTAAGGACAATATTACCCTGTTCTTTAAAAAGCTAGAGAATAGTTCTAGTGTTCTCAACACAGAAATAATAAGTGAAATAATGAATCTGGTAACTAGCAAGTTACCCATTCCACAATGGATATAGATTTTAGAACATGTTGAAAATGTTAAGAATGTATGATTTTTCTTTGCCAATTTAAGGTTAAACAAAAAAGAATAAAAAGTCTTAGTTTGGGCCAATGTGCTGTAGATAACTAAAACAATGTATTTCCTGTCTTCCTGTGCCTGTCAGTATCCATCTCAGTTCTACCTTCCCCATAGCATTTTTCTCTACAGTAGAGAGTCTAGCATCATGCCTTCTTTCTATTGAATTGTCCCACAAGTGCTACTTGTGGACTACTCTGATTCTCCAACTCATGCACTGTTTGAGATTCCTTATTCAATTAAAATACTCACTGCTATTTGTGAAACTCAGGGTTAATTTTGTCTGTAAGCAATCCTGACATTAGTCATGTACAAAGGACAATATTTGCTTTGATATTTATCTTTAGATGGAGATCACAATTCACTCACTTCTCCAGACAAAAGTGAGGCAATCATTTAAATGATTCTGAGTTTACTTTGTGTGTGTGAGTGCATGCGTGTATGTGCCTGAACTCAGCTTTTTACTCTTCTACACCAAGAACTTAACCTTTTGAGCCATTTTTCCAGCCCAATGATCCAACACACACACACACACACACACACACACACACACACACACACACAGAGAGAGAGAGAGAGAGAGAGAGAGAGAGAGAGAGAGAGAGAGAGAGAGAGAGAGACAGTGTTTTTCCAGACAAAATTTCATTGTGTAGTCCTGGTTGTTCTGGAACTCACTATGTAGGCCAAGCTGGCCTTGAGCTCACAGATATCTCCCTGCCTCTGCCTCTGGGATTAAAGGTGTGCACCTGACATATTCTTATATAATGGTTAAGCTTGTAGTTTTAAAAAATCAGACAGAAATTTTGTTGTTTTTGTTTGTTTGTTTGTTTAAATTGTGCCTTGTGCCTTTTGTATTTGCTACTATTTATAGCTTTGTTATAATGCTTTATATATAATGCCATTCATTTTGTATTTTATTTGAATAAATACACAGGTACAGCTTAGTAAATATTTTCCAATGGTATTCCATTGCTTTCCATAGGACAAACTTATTAATAAATATGAATTAATTATTGTATTGGGACCTAGAAATAATTAAATGACACTAAAAAGCTTTCTTTAACTCTATATGCTCCCTTTCCAACAAAAGTCTAGAATATTTGTGACAATAAATTGTTTCTAACAGATGTGGTATGTTGGTGTGGGGGTTATCTGATGTCTAGTGCTTTATGAATAAAGACAGCGTTTGAGATAATTCTTCCTAAATGTTACTTGCTATTTAATGATATATAGCAACAACAGTGAGCTCTTTAGCCGGTGGACATTTACAGTTTTATAATCAAAGCTAAACTGAAGTCTTTTATGTTCAAGTAATTATAATACATAAAAAAATAAAAAGAAAATTATTACTAGGGAACGTGAAACTGTATTGAATTCAGTAACATCCTTCAATATATATCAAAGGTGCCTCCCCGAAATAAACAAACCTTTAAAGAATGGTTCCGGTGCTCACATCCTATAATTACTCTCTTTAGCATGGAGAAGTACTAGTTAGAAGATATCGTTTAGTTGGACAATTCTGTTTTTCTTGTTGTCTCCTGTGTTGGATGGTCCCAAAGAATTATTAATAGCATCTCTTTGCTCTCAAGGTATCATGAAATCAGGTGCACACTTTGGAGAGTAACATAGCATAAAATTGACCAAGACAGGATAATAAACTTCTCTCTCACCATTGCCGTATATTCTGTACTGTAAAGGAGCAAAACTTAATTTTTCACTGAGCAAGGATGACCAGCATGCACCAAACTAAATAAGGCAACGAGGACAGTATGTATGGGGTAGACTGATTATTGGACTATGTCTTTTAGTGAAAGGGTCCTTGGGCAAGGTTCCCGACTCATTAGCTTATATGTTTAAAAGTTTGGAGCCAGTTTTTCTGATGGGAGCAAGCCACAGCTGTCTATTGTGATGGTCAGAGTAAATGGAAGCATCCGAGGAAACATACTCCTACGCCTGATTTTTTTTTTCTGGTTGAACATCTGTTCTTGTCTTTAGAATCAGTGCTAATATCATAGGAAGTAAAAGCTATTTCCAAGGCTGCGGTGTTTCCCAATACCACATCAGTAGGTGTTGCAAAGAGAAAGAGCAGTCATGACAGTACCAGCACCTGCTGCTAGGAGCTTGTCGCCATGGTGGTTAGGACCCAAGGTAGGAAACTGGATGGATTCCCAAAGGTTTCTTTAGAAAAGAAATAAGCAGAAAGCTTATGAAGAATATCAAGTAAAAACTGCATTATAATGTAAAGGGAAATGATATGTGTTTATTTAAACACTCACCAAATCTTCTGTGAAAAAAAAAAAACCTTTGCCTTAAGTATTTACATTTTACTTCTCTAAAACAGTCATCGTAAGTATTGATGGTGTTTTTGTTTCAGGACCCTAGTGAATACAAAACTGTGAGATGGCTTGTTTCTTGTATAAAATGACATATTTTCATCTAGCCTGATAACACCTTTTATATCATAAATTATCTCTAGTTTGCTTAAAATACTTAGCACAATGTAAATACTCTTCATATAGTTGTTGTAAATATTACACACACATGTATCGGCCTGTTTTAATTGTTGTCTTGGAGGATTACCGCCTCTGTCTGCTAACATAGGTCTAGTCCTGGAAGCTTCTAAACTTTATGCCATCTAACCTAGGCCTAGAATGTTTTCAGCCTCTGAGACTTACTGCTTATTATGCCCACCATTTCTTGTTCTTACTGAGATGGCTGGTTTAATTCAGTTGTCCTAGCTCAAATCCCTCTCCCAGTTGATTTTTTCGTTTTTCTTTTTTAATTTAATTTTTATTAATTACATTTTATTCAGTTTGTATCCCCCTGTAGCTCCCTCCATCCTCCCTTCACAATCCCACTCTCCCTCCCCCTTCTCCATGCATGCCCCTTCCCAAACCACTGATAGGGGAAGTCTTCCTCTCCTTCCTTCTATTCCCAGTCTATCAGGTCTCAGCAGGAGTGGCTGCATTGTCTTTCTCTGTGGCCTGGTAAGGCTGCTCCCCCCTTAGAGGGAGGTGATCAAAGAACAGGCCAATCCGTTCATGTCAAAGAGAGTCCCTATTCCCATTACTATGGAACCTACTTGGACACTCCCCTATTAGTGGACTTAGAGAAGGGCAGGGAGGAGATGAGGGAGGAAGAGTGGGATTGGGAGGGAATGAGGGAAGGGGCTACAGCTGGGATACAAAGTAAATCTGTAATTAATATAAAAATAAAAATTTAATTAAAAAAAGCCTACACACACAGAAACTGAACAAATTGCAACTCAATGACAGCTGGGTCAGGGGGAAAAAAGACATTAAAGACTTCCTACAATTCAATGAAAATGAAGGTACAACTTACCCAGACTTATGGTACACAATAAAAGCAGTGCTAAGAGGAAAGTTCATAGAACTTAGAGCTTTCATAAAGAAAATCGAGGGGGAGCAGCCTTACCAGGGCACAGAGGAAGAAAATGCAGCCACTCTTGATGAGATCTAATAGACTAGGATCAGAAGGAAGAAAAAGAAGACCTCCCCTATCAGTGGACTTGGGGAGGGACACAGGTGCAGAAGGGGGAGGAATGGAGGGATTGGGACAGGAGGAGGGAGGGAAGTAGAGGGGGTATATAAGGTGACTAAAGTGTAATTAATAAAGAATTTAATAAAAAAAGAGGAAATCGAAACATCTCATACAAACAACAGCTTACCTGAAAGCCCTGAACACAAAAATGAAGCAAACACATGCAAGAGGAGTAGATGACTGGAAATACTTAAACTTAGGACTGAAATCAATAAATTAGAAACAAAGAAAACAGTTTAAACAATCAACTAAACCAAGAGCTGGTTCTTTGAGAAAACAAGATAGACAAACCCTTAGCTAAACTAACTAAAGAGTAAATCAGCAAATTAGAAATGAAAAGGAGGACATAACAAAAAACATTGAAGAAATCCAAAGAATCATTAGGTCTTACTTCAAAAGCTTATAAGCAGCAAAATTTGAAAATGTAAATGGAATGGATATTTTTTTGATCGATTCCACTAACCAAAGTTGATTCAAGATCAGGTAAATAAATTAAGTAGTCTTATATCCCCTAAAGAAATAGAAGCAGTCACCACAAGTCTTCTATCCAAAAAATGCCCAGAGCCAGATAGTTTCAGTGCAGAATTCTACCAGACCTTCAAAGAAGAACTAATTCCAATAATTTTCAAACTATTTCACAAAATAGAAATGAAAGGAGCATTACCAAACTCCTTCTATGAGGCTACAATCACCTTGATACCTAAACCATACAAAGACCCAACAAAGAGAGAAAATTTCAGACCAATTTCTCCAATGAACATTGATGCAAAAATACTCAGTAAAATATTCACAAACCAAATCCAAGAACATATCAAAGATATCATCCACCATGAGCTTCATCCCAGGCATGCAGGGGTGGTTCAATAGACAGAAATCCACCACATAAACAAACAGAAACAAACAAACAAAAAACCCACATGATCATCTCCTTAGATGTTGAAAAAACACTTGACAAAATCTAACACCTGTTCATGTTTAACATCTTGGAGAGATATACAAGGCACAGACCTAAACATACTAAAGATAATATACAGCAAACCTGTAAGCCAACATCAAACTGAGCAGAGAGAAACGTAAATCAATAACACTATCAGGAACAAGGTAAGGCTGCGTACTGTCTTTGTATTTCTTCAACATAGTATTTGAAGTCCTAGCTAGAGCAATAAGAGAACTAAAGTAGATCAAAGGGATACAAATTGGAAAGGATGAAATCAAAGTATCACTATTCACACATGATATAATAGTATGCATGAGTGACCCCAAAAATTCAACCAGAGAACTCCTTCAGCTGATAAAAACCTTCAGCAAAGTGGCTGCATACAAAGTTAACTAAAAAAAAAAAATCAGTAGCCTTTCTGAATAAAAAAGGCAAAAAAGCTGAGAAAGAAATTAGGGCCAAAGTAATTTTCCTGTAGTGATATTTTCCTTCTTCAGAGTTGTTGATATGATGACAGGCCTTAACCTGACTTTCTCTGTGATTTTACTAGGTGAGGTTCCCAGTCATAGTGACATCATCTTCATTGTATCTATTATTCTCATACCTCATCTTTCTCCCTGTCATACATACCCATTTATTTATTTTTAATTAAATGCTTTATTAATTAGACTTTATTCACCTTATATACCCCTGTAGTTCCCTCTCTCCCTCCCATCCCAAACCCTCCCTTTCTTCCCCCTCTGCACCTGTGTCCCTCCCCAAGACCACCGATAGGGGAGGTCCTCCTTTCCTTCCCTCAGATCCCAGTCCATCAGGTCTCATCAGGAGTGGCTGCCTTGTTTTCCTTTGTGGCCTGGCAAGGCTGCTCCCCCCTCAGGGGGAGGTGATAAAAAAAGCAGGCCAGTCAGGTCATGTCAGAGACAGTCCCTGTTCCCGTTAATATGGAACCCACTTGGACACTGAACTGCCATGGGCCACCTGGCCTAAACTTCTCTGAAAGAGAGGTGATGGTAGGCAGGTTAATATGACAACTTAAGGTGCAAAAGATTGAGAAACCTTTCTCCTTGACAAAAAGCACCAACCTCATAGAATACAAATATGAAACTGATCAATTTCTTAGGACTGAAGAAGAGCTGAGATTGGCACCAGCTCCTCACCACATCTCCCCACTCTATACTGGCATAATTACATAAGGTTCCTAACTACCATGCAGGAACCTCACATTTTGACCTCACATTGAGGTGGAAAGTATCTAGTGATGATCAAAGTGAAGTGATAGGGAGGGCATTATAGGGAAGTAGTGTCCAGAGAACTATGACAGTCTGGAAAATGAAATAAGAGTAATATGGACGGAAACCAGGCTCTTGGGCTGAGAAGACCAAGAAAGGGACACCTGCAGCAAGTGGAGTTCTCTAAGCTTGTCCAGAACTTTCCCTGCTTTGTTCTTCATGCCTCTCCTTTGCCAGCTCTTTCCACTGGTATTCTTTACTTTTCATCCTCCCCTATTGCCCCCATCTCACCACATCTTTGCACAGCACTGTCCAGTGAGCACTACTTTGCCTGGTTTGTGGATGAATGGGGGATGCATGTAAATTCCAGCTTCTATGACAATAAAATGGAAAAAGTAAAAAAAAAAAGAAATTAGGGAAACAACATCCTTCACAATAGCCACAAATAACATAAAATAACTCAGTGTAACTCTAACCAAGCAAGTGAAAGACCTGTATGGAAAAAACTTCAAGTCTCTGAAGAAAGAAATTGAAGAAGACATAACATGGAAAGTTCACCCATCCTCATGGGTAGGTAGGATTAACATAGCAAAAATGGCCATCCTACCAAAAGAAATCTACGTTTCAATGCAATTCCCATCAAAATATCAACACAATTCTTTACAGACCTTGAAAAAAATTCTCACCTTTACATGGATAAATAAAACCCCCAGAAGAACTATAACAATCTTGTACAATAAAAGATCTTCTGGAGGTATCTTCATCCATGATCTCAAGCTCTACTATAGAACAACAATAATAAAACTGCATGGTACTGGCATAGTAGCAGACTGCTAAATCAATAGAATTTAATTGAAGACCCAGAAATAAATCCACACACCTATGGACACCTTCTTTTTGACAAAGAAGCCAAAACCATTCAACAGACAGCATCTTCAACAAATGGTGCTGGTCTAACTGGATATCTACATGTAGAAAATGCAAATAGATGCATATTTC
Organism: Pachyuromys duprasi; assembly: GCA_028658305.1. Classification (NCBI taxonomy): domain Eukaryota; kingdom Metazoa; phylum Chordata; class Mammalia; order Rodentia; family Muridae; genus Pachyuromys; species Pachyuromys duprasi. The sequence goes on along the minus strand of JAQQSO010002637.1, from coordinate 6,099 downwards.
TCTCCCTGCACAAAAGTAAAGTCCATGTGGATCAAAGACCTCAACATAAAACCAGACACACTAAATCTGTTAGAAGAAAAATGCAGAAGAACCTTGAACTTAATGGCACAGGAGACTACTTCCTGAAGAGAGCAACGGCAGCACAGGCTCTAAGAGCAACAGTCAGTAAGTGGGACCTCATGAAAGCGAAACCCTTCTGTAAAGGAAAGGACACTGTCGTCAGAACAAAAGGACAGCCTACAGACTGGGAAGAGATCTTCACCAACTCTATATATGACAGAGGGCTAAGATCCAGAATATATAAAGAACAAAAGAAGTTAAAAAGCAAGAAACCAAATAATATAATTTTAAAAATGGGGCACAGAACTAAACAGATAATTCTTATCAGAGGAATATTGACGGTGGAGAAACACTTAAAGAAATGCTCAACACCCTTAGTCATCAAGGAAATGAAAATCAAAATGACCCTGAGATTTCACCTTACACCCATCAGAATGGCTAAGACAAACACACACACACAACAACAACAAAAACAACCTCAAGTGACAATGCATACTGGAGGGGATGTGGAGAAATGGGGAAATCTCCTTCATTGCTGGTGGTAACTTAAACTTGCATAACCACTTTGGAAATCAATCTGGTGCTTTCTCAGACAATTGGAAATAGCGCATCATGAAGACTCAGTTATACCACTCCTGGGAATATACCTAAAAGATGCCCCATCATTCAACAAGGACATTTGCTCAACTATGTTCATGGCAGCTTTTTTCATAATAGCCAGAATCTGGAAATAACTGAGATGTCCTTCAGCTAAAGAATGGATACAGAAATTCTGCCACATTTACACAATGGAATACTACTCTGTTATTAAAAACAAGGAAATCATGAAATTTGTAGACAAATGGATGGAACTAAAAACGATCATCCCGAGACAGGTAACCCAGAAACAGAAAGACTCGAATGGTGTAGTCTCACTTATAAGTGGATATTAGCCATACACTATAGGGTAACAATAATAAAATCTACAGATCTAATGAAGCTAAACAACAAGGAGGACCCTACAGAATACGCTTAATTCTCATTCAGAAGGGCAAACAGGATAGACACTGGAAGTAGAAGACAGGAACAGGACAAAAACCTTCACAGATGTCCTCTGAAAGATTCCACCCAGCAGGGGATTGAAGCAGGTGCAGAAACTCACAGCCAAATTTTGGGCAGAGCACAGGGAGTCTTATGGAAGAGTGGAGGATAGAAGGACCAGGACAGGACAGAAGCTCGACAAGGTGACCAACAAAGCCAAAAAGTCTGGGCACAGTGGTGGCCTGCAGAGACTCATGGATCATCCAAGGACCATGTATGGAGAGGACCCAGCCCTCCTGCTCAGATGAATCCCATAGGCAGCTCAGTCTCCATGTGGGTTCCTCAGTAGGAGGAACAGGGGCAGTCTCTGATATCACCTTGGTTGCATATTTGATCACCTCCCCCTGGGCGGGGGCCTTAAGTAGGTCATAGAAGAAGAGGATCCAAGCAGGCATGTTGAGACCTGATAGGCTGTGGTCAGATAGTAGGGGAGGCAGATTTCCCCTATCAGTTAATAGATAGGGGAGGGAGAGGAAGAGAGGTGATGAGGGAGGGGGCTACAACGGGAATACAAAGTGAATAAATTGTAACAAATAAAAATAAAAAACAATAAAATCAAATTTTTCTACAGTCCCCTGCCCCCCACCCACATTGGTGCTGCTGTCAGTAATTTAATTTTCTCTAATTTTTTTGTCCTAAAACTATCCACTGGCTTCTTGATATCCAAATAATGTATAGACTTTTTTTTAGTATTCAAGACCCATCGAACTTTAGTTCTAATGATTATTCTAGTGTGTGTGTGTATATATATAATGTGTGTGTGTGTGTGTATTTTACATAGAATTTGTTATAGAAAAATGCATATCCCTAGTGGTAAAGAAGGACATTGACATCCTGACAATGCAGTTACACGTGTGTAGTCTGGTCAACAAAAATACCTCATCTTCCTTTAATGTTTCCAGATGATTGATGCACTTGTGCTTTTGCAACATGTTATTATTTTGCTTGTATGTGTGTGTTCGAATCTGCTCTGCTTTCAGTAGAGACCAGGGCCTGACACATGCTGGGCTAATGCTTTATAGCTGAGTTATAAACCAGCCTTCCTCTTGGTCTTTCAAATATTCTCTTTTCGTTTATTGGAATTAAAAGTCATCTGTCAAAAGGATGTTGTAGCGATTTTATCACGCCAACCGATTATGATTGGCTTTGAGTCATTTCCTTATTTAGTGTGTTCCTCTATAAACATGCTCATGCTATATTCCACAGTAAATAAGTTTTCTCTCTTCTGTCTCTCTTCCTTATTTGATTTGAGGGCAAAAAGTCAGTTTTACTCATTTCGTAAGCCTCAATCTTCTCACGGCTCCTACAATACAGCGGCCTCAAAGAGTTGTGTGGATTGCCTGAATATGGCTGAACCTCAAAGTGCAGTTTTTCCTTTTCTGTGCCATTACTGAAATAAGTCATCTCTTCCTAAAATGTATTGACAACTCTTCTTCCCTCCTTTCTGAGTTTAGCTTCTAGCAATGATAGAATGTACAGACATTGAATTGCATGAGTCTTTGGTTAAAGGGCTGCATTCTACTTACAGCTTTAATGGCGTGCTTTCAAGGCATCTTATGACTATGTGTTACTACATTTATCTCTGACATTTTAAATATTTATGTGGTAGTTCCAATAAACTGATGGGTAACTACATTAAAGGGGGGTATATTTTTTAAAATATTACTGTAATTTAGGACTCAGTACAATGGCCTATATATGGAAAGTGCTCAGTAACTGAGTTTGATTATTTGACTTTATTTCTACAAACTTGGCTTGAGCTGTGATGATAGATACCTTGAGAGTCTGAACTAGATAACCTTCCCTTATTAGTGAAAAAAATCTCTAGAAGCATTCACTCTTCAGATGACCATATCTTAAGAAAAATCTCTCTAGTCCATCTCAGCACTGTCCTTTAAGTGAATTCTTTATCTATTAGCTATTCCCACTTACCACATTCTTGACTTAAAAATAATGTTTCATTTGGACGCATGGACAGGTGTTTTGGAAGTTTAAGCAAAACTTCAGTGATTTCTTCACAAACACACACGATCTGAAAGAGTTGTCATAGCTTAAATATGACCATTTTTGCATTGTCCCATCTACTTTTATAAACACACTTGCCAAATGAGAAATTGGCATTACTTGACCTATTTTTATTATACTAATATTTATGATATTTTATTTCATTGATTTATTTTAGCATTGTTAAGATCCTTTAGTATGGAAGGGATAGTTAAATAATTTTAACCCTCAGCTAAAAGTTCTGTTTTCATACTTGCAGTCTTTCACCTCTTCCTAGGTATGAATGTATTCTAGGAAATCTATCTGATAGGCATAGTGCATTTGATATTTGGGCATAGTTTTTCAATCCCTAAAAATATTTAGTAATAATAGATATGCCTTAAATATGTCCCCTTAATTCAGTTCAAGTCATAAATTATATGATCAATCTCCATCATTTTTGATTTCCAGTGTGGTCCTCCTTTCATCTGGTGGTCATTAGCCACTAGCCCATGAGCCAAAGGGATTTAGAGGGAGATGAGTACAACAAACAAGATGTCCAGGATCAGCTTCAGCAAGGAAGCTCATTTCATTGTTTTAAAGATATATAAAGGTCCTTAGGGTTACTGGAGGAAAGTGCTAATTGATTATAACACAGCACCTAGACATCATATGAGCAGCAAGGCCTGATTGATCATAACATAGTACCTAATTATCATATGGACAAAGAAAGGAGTGGGATGTGTGTGTATGTATGTGTGTGGTCCCGTGGCTCTTTGCAGGAAAATCTTTTAAGCAAGGCCAGACATATGGGCCTAAAGATGCTCTCCAGATAAGGTCAGGCAGAAAAAAAGGAAGCCTCACAGAAAAAAAAGAGTCCTCCATTTTGTGAGGACCTTGGAGAGCTATCTGGACATGGTAGACTGTGACCTTAATAGCAGGGTCTTCCAACATCTAATCTCTGCCACATTAAATACCTCCTATTTGATTGTAACTTTACTTCCTTGTTGGAAAAGAAGGGCTGTACAGGCAGAACCTAAGATTCCTTTGTCCATTGTTAGGCTTATTGCTGTATTTTAGAATCTAGGATGGTAACATTTGTTAGTGAGTTAACTCACTGTGACCTTATTCTAAAAATTCTTCTACAAATGTCACATCTTCTACAAATGATCCAGTGTTCACCATTATCTTTCTTTTATTGATGAACTGATCTTTTAACAATGTTTCTACATTTTCTCGCCCTATTAGCTAGTTCTTTGTCTTATGAACATTTCATATTATTTTTACTATGTCACTAAAAGAAAATTTAAAAGTAATATTGGACAGAAATAGTAAGTTAATTTTCCTGATAAACCTCTGGAAACATTTAATAAAGCTACGAGTGGTAAGGTAGAACCTGTTAGTATTTAAGGTATTTCACTTACAGTTGAGCTTAGTAACTGCACAGACACCTTTCTGCTTAGGAACTGCACTTTTTTTGTGTGTGTTTGTGTGTGCACTGAAAATCTAGCTGATCATAGAATTTTTTTCATTGACTACCAAAAATTTAAGACTGGTTATTTTTGAGTTTGAATATGTCAGATAAGTATGTCACATTAAAAGAAATCATGGGTCACACTGGACAAGATTAGGTATATCCTATGTACCTCAGATTCTACCATTAGAATCTATAAAATCAGATAGATATCTTAAAAGTCATTTGATTGTATGTTCATGAATGTTACAGATTTTATTTTCAAAATATTTTTCACCTTAAATGGCTTCATTCAAAATTGTGAAAAGAACTCCCTGACCTAGTTCCCTCAAAATTCTTTCTTTATAAAAGGAGGAAACCTCTTTTGTTTTAATTTTTTTAGCATTCATAAAATAATTTTTTATCAATTACAGTTTATTCACTTTGTATAGCAGCTGTATCCCCCTCCAAAGCCAACCCTCCCTCCTTTTTCTCCCCCTATGCCCCTCCCCAGGTCCACTGATAGAGGAGGTTCTCCTCCCCTTCTATCTGACCCTAGCCTATCAGGTCTCATCAGGACTGGCTGCATTGTCTTCCTCTGTGGCCTGGCAAGGCTGTCCCCCACCTCAGGAGGAGGTGATTAAAGAGCCAACCACTGAGTTCATGTCAGAGTAATGTTCCCATTACTAAGGTACTCACTTGGACACTGAGCTGCCATGGAATACATCTGTGCAGGGGTTCAAGGTTATCTCCATGCATAGTCCTTGGAGTATCAATCTTAGAAAGGCCCAGATTTTTTGGTTCTGTTGCTCTCCTTGTGGAGTGCCTGTCCCCTCAGGTATTTATATCTTCCCCCTTTTTTTCATAAGATTCCTTCACTCTGTCCAAATTTGGCTATGAGTCTCAGCTTCTGCTTTGACACCCTGCTAGGCAGAGGCTTTCAGAGGCCCTCTGTGGCAGGCTCCTGTTCTGTTTCCTGTTTTCTCCCTCTTCTGATGTCCATCCGTTTGCCTTTCTGAATGAGGATTGAGCATCTTACCCAGGGTCCTCCTTCTTGATTAGCTTCTTTAGGTGTACATATTTTAGTATATTTATCCTATATTATATATTTAAAATCCACTTATAAGTGAGTATATACCATGTGTGTCTTTCTGCTTCTGGGATACCTCACTCAGGATGATCTTCTCTAGTTCCCACCATTTGCCTACAAATTTCAGGGTTTCCTTGTTTTTAGTTGCTGAGCAGTATTCCATTGTGTAAATGTTCTACAATTTCTGTATCCACTCCTCAGCTGAGGGACATCTGGGTTTTTTTTTTTCCCAGAGTTTGGCTATTATGGATAAAGCTTCTACAAACATGATTGAGCAAATGTCCTTGTTGTATACTGAGCATGTTTTGGATATATGCCCAGGAGTGGTATAGTTGGATCTTGAGGAAGCATTATTCCTTTTTTTTTAATTGAATGTAATTTATTTATTTTTATATTAATCACAGGTTAGGTACTTTGCATCCCAGGTGTAGCC
>JAQQSO010002636.1:0-14209 GCA_028658305.1 Pachyuromys duprasi | reverse complement strand
TTGTAGGTGTCATCCTGTGGATTCACCACACCTGGATAGAGAGCAACCCCTCAAGAAGAAAAAGACCTGGTCTGCAAAATCCACCCAGACCAGCCTCTTTAGAGTCACCGTCAAAAGATGGCAATGGCTCACTCATTATGGTAATTCCCAATTAAATCTCTTCAATGTCAGGGACCTGGGTTGTATATTTGTATGAAAATGTTTTTATGTTTTTTCCTGTTTAGTTATTTTTTTCATTGAGAAATCAAAGTAAAATTTCCTGGTAGACATGGAGATAAACAGTTGTTCTGGTTAGATGACACACATTGTAGAATTTTTGTTTGACTATAATGTCAGTTTCCCTCATTCTTTAGCATATATTGAGCTCTTGGGATTTATTTTCTTTCTTTTTCTCTTTTTAAAACTTTTTATTGATTCATTGTGAATTTCGTATCTTGCCCTCGTATCTACCCATTGCGCTTGCATCTGACCCATCAAGATAAAACACACACACAAACACAAACAAAAATCAAGAGCAGAAAACATCTTATTGTAAAAGCTGTAGTATGTTACAGGGTGTCCCACACTCTATTCCTCTATTGATCCTCTTTGGATCAGCAGGACTGGCCTCCTCACATGTCCCAACCATTTGCAGGTGAGATAGAGTTGGGGTTGGGTCAATTCTAAGCCCTGGATCTGAGCCTGGGTGGTAACAGAGCTGGTCATCCCACTGTTCTCCCTTACCACCGCCACCCGTGCCACTCTCCAGCACTGCTCTGGATAGGCCTCCCTCTGCTGCCATGGGCAGGTGGCAGTGTCAGCTCCTCTGATCTCAAGCTCTAACCCTGGGTGCCTCATCCAACCCATGCGCCCAGAGCTAGCTCCACTGTGCTGCCCAGTCAAAGCATGGGGCCTACTCTCTCAAGTGCTGCAGCCTGTGAGGGGCTGGGACAGCTGTCTTTCTCCCTCTCTCATCGTGGACCTGGCTAACCAGTGCCCTCCCCATCAAGGCCAGCTTCACTGTGTTGTCCAGGAGAGGTGCAGGGTTCACACTCCCAAGTGATACAGGCAGTGAGAGGTCAGGATTCTTGTTGAAGGATGTTTTTGTGGTCAGTGTATTCAAATGCCTATTTCTGTATGCAGAGATATGATTGCAGTTTAGACTTTGGCATTGTAACTTCTAATGAAGCATCTCCTCCCTCAATATCGTATAAATATTGTTCTCTATCACTCTCTGATTGGTTAATGAAGAGCTGAACTGCCAATAGCTGGGAAGGAGAGGATAAGGTAGGACTTCCAATCCCAGTGATGGGTTTCAAGAAGAAAAAGGCCAAGGTCACTACTAAAGAGTGCACATGCCTGGCTGGGCTTCCACATGTTGCTGATCTGAGACTTGCTCCGAAATGTCTGGAGACTCATGACTACACATTGGTTAAGGAGACATGAGCCAAAGAGGAAGAGCTACAGCAACAGCCTGCAGTCTGGGAACCAATGGAGCACTAGGCAGAGGGTATAAAGGGGCATCCTCTTCCTGAAGTAAATGAGTCTCTTTTGCTACTTGCTTGACTCCTGGAGTCTGTGTCTATGTCTTTGACTCTACGCCAGCTCGCCCCTACCCCCAGCCTGAACTCAAGCAACATCTGACACCCAACATGGTCTTTTTACCTGTATGGGCATGGGCATTGGGTACGCTGGGGTCAGGGTCTGTTTCTTCATCACCATGTTTTTTGTTTTTGGGGTGGGGGGACCACATTGTTGCTCTTTTCTGTTGGCACTGCATTGAACAGTGATAATTCATTACTCACTGATCATCTGTCTCCTGGACACTTTCTCATCCGCAGCGCAGTGCTAGCACGTGCCCCCTTAGGTGTCCTTTGTTGAATTGGCCCCCCTTTTTTCTGTGTTCTTTGCCCAAGAGAGCCTTGAGCAATAGATCTCTTTCTCCCCTTTCTTTGTCTCGCTTGGGGGACACACTGACATTTACTTTTGTTTTGCCTTCTCAACAGAGGCAACCATCAGTTCTCCATGAATCTGCCTGGAAAAAGGGGATTTGGATATCTGGATAAGAATCCTGTGCATAGCATGAAAAAGGGAATTTTCCTCTGCCTCTTTCCTCCCCCATCAACCTTTGTCCCTATCCTCCTAGGGATTATTGCCTGCCTCAAGCTCTCCTCACCTGAGGAGGTCATTGCAGCTCATAATGAATGCTGTAGAGCAGGCCAGTGTCAACTTATCATTACAGAGCCTCCCCCATCCATAGGTGACAAAAGTCCAGCCTCTAATCCTTCCTCCACAGATTCCCCCAAGTCTCCCACCTCACTTTCTACCACTACCACTATGCCACAGTCCGGCACACCCCCTCCCCACATATCCCTGGGCAGATATCATTCCCTCGCCAACTACAGCACCACTCTGCCACACTGCCTTGGATGGCCCACCCAATGTTACATCTTCAGTGCCCATATTCAGGCCCCTTATTTCTTGGATGGCCCATCACTCCTGTCCCATCTTTAGGGAGCTTGAGGTTTTTCCTGTTAATCCTGGCCCTGATGAACCTAATTGCCCCTGGATCCTACCATTTTGGTGGTTCTAGCACTCATTGAAAAGGCAGCACATGGTTTAGGTCAAGATTCACCATCTTTTGAACAGGTCCTGTGGAGGTGGGCTATGAATCTACAAACGTGATATGACTGGTACAACCTTTTAAAGGCTGTCCTGAACCCTGCCATCTTTCTCAATTGGCACTCTGCATATCAAGACCTTTCTGAGTGCCAAGCCTGGCTCAATTTGGGATATGTTCTTGATATCTCCTTAGATATGCTCACAGGTAAAGGGGCTTACATTTACCTGGTGACCCAAATCACTATTGGAATACATGCCTGCTTTAATCAAGTAGTGGGCTTGTGTTTGAATGCCCTTAATACTAGTAAACCTGCCCCCCCTATTTTAGCCTACTTTAGCAACCTTGTTCAACAATCCTGGGAATCCTTTATAGATTTCCTCACAAGGGTCTCAGAGGCAGTGGAGAGTAGATTTGGGCTCAACCTTGGACACGTCTATTAAATAACTTGCCTGGGAGGGCCTAAACTCACCAACCTGCACTGTTGTGGCTGTTCCTAAACATGATCTCCACAAATGGGCAACTCCTGACCGTGATCCTGGAGCTGGCCCCATTGCAGCGCTTACTGCCTCCATGTATGGGTTAGTTGCTGGTCGGGTGGGGTCTTCAGTCTCTCTCAACCCAAATGATCCCCCCAATAGAGCATGCTGGGTCTGCAGTAGACAAGGTCACCTCCACCATGACTACCCCAATGCTAGACCCCAGGATAAATGTCCCAAATGCAATAAGGGGTTACATTGGGCCCATGACTGCTGCTCATGATTAACAGAACAGCCTGAAAATCTAAACTCCAAGTGGGGCAACCCTAAGCCCCACCATCAAGAGGGAAATACCCCGAATCTAATGTCTATTGGGTGCTACCTATCTTTTCACATTTTCCTCAGATGATTGTCCTCCTCAACAAAACCCCAGTAAAAGGCCTTGTGGACACCAGGATAGATGAAATCATCATGATTGACCATGAGGCACTTGTACTCCCCCATTGCAAGTTCAAGCCAGGGCCCACCATAGTAGTTGTTGGAAGCTAACAGTCAATGTATCAAATGGAGGGACTCAGATGGCAATATTAGTTTTTTTTTTCTCCCCCATCATTGCTAATATCCATCACAACTTATGGGGAAGGGACTTTCTGGAGGATTTGAGATTGGTCATTAGTGCTGATAACCCAGCCTTCTTTGATGATATCATTGCACATAATGACTTGGGTCTCTCAGATAACCACACCACTGATCAAGTGCAACTCTAGAAGGTACGACCTACCTAAAGCCAGTCTCCATCATGGGACCTAATCCTGTACCTTTGGTCTGGCTGTCAGATGCTGATGTCTGGGGATCAGACAGCCCAGTCTGTAGGCTGTCATTTTGTTTTGATGACAGTGTCTTTTGCTTTACAGAAGCTTTTCAGTTTCATGAGGTCCCATTTATTGATTGTTGATCTTAGGGCCTGTGCTGTTGGTGTTCTGTTCAGGAAGTAATTTCCTGTGCCAATGAGTTCTAGGGTCTTCCCCACTTTTTCTTCTAACGGGTTTAGTGTGTTTGGTTTTATGTTGAGGTCTTTGATCCACTTGGACTTTAGCCTTGTGCAGGGTGATAAATATGGATCTATTTTCATTTTTCTGCATAGAGACATCCTATTGGACCAGCACCATTTGTTGAAGATGCTGTCTTTTTCCATGGAATGGTTTTGGCTTCTTTGTCAAAAATCAAGTTTCCATTGCTGTGAGGTTTCATTTCTGGGTCTTCTATTTGGTTCCATTGATCAACTCTTCTCTTTCTATGCCAATACCATGCAGTTTTTATTACTATTGCTCTGTTGTACCGCTTGATGTCAGGGATGGAGATACCTCCAGATGATCTGTTATTGTACAGGCAAGGACAAGAGCTCCACAAAGACCAAATAGATCAGGACACAGGGGACTTCTATGAGACTGTTTCTCCAACCAAGGACCATGTATGGATACAAACTATATTCCCTGCTCAGATGTGGCCCATGGTAGCTCAGTACACAACTGGGGAACCTAGTAAGGGGAACACGGACTATTTCCGTCATGAACTCAATGGCTGGCTTGAAGACTGCTCCCCCCTCTCCCCTGAGGGAGGAGCATCCTAATGAGATCCCAGAAGAGGACATTGCAGCCCGCCCTGAACAGACATGATAATCTATGGTCAGATTGAAGGGGGTGGAGGTCCTCCACTATCACTGGACTTGGAGGGGGCAGGGAGAAGATGAGGGAGGGATGGGGAGAGTGGGAGGGAATGAAGGAGGGAGCTATGGCTGGATACAAAGTATGTAACCTGTGATTAATATAAAAATAAATAAATTACTTAAAAAAAAGAATCAGAGACACCCCACTCACAGTGTTAGGAATTCTGTTCCCAACACGTGCACACATACACATGCATACACACACACACAGTCAAAGAAAAAGAAACCAAGAACATCAAGCTGACAACCTTAACATATATGCAGAAGACCTAAGCACATACCCATACATGTTCTGTGATTGCTGCTTCAGACTCTGTGACCCTCTAGCCCTGCTTTGTTAATTCTCTGAGGTGTGCTCTCCTGGTAGCCCCAAACATTCTGGCTTCTACAATACTTTCCTCTTCCATGGGGTTTCTTGAGCTCTGAGGGGAGCTCAAGACAGATATCTCCTGTTTGAACTCTTTCTCTGCCAAATGTTTGGCTGTGAATCTCTGCATCTGCTGCAATCAGAAGCTGGAATAACCACCTCAGAGGCCGTTTAGACTAGGCCCTGATATATGAATATAGCAGAATAGTAGGAGTCATTTCATTCAGTTTTTTTCCCTACCCTAGGTCTTTTGGCTATCCAGCCTCTAGTTCCTGATCATCCAGGCAGCATCAGGCCTGGGCTTCCTCTCCTGGAGTGGGTCTCAAGTTAGACCAGTCATCAGTTGGCCTCTCCTTCAGCTTCTGTGTCATTATTGTATGTACTGCCAGCACACTTTGCAGGCAGGATCAATTGTAGGTTCAAGGTTTGATAGCTGGATTGGTGTACCACTGGATTCCAGTACCAACACTGGAAGTTGCCTAGTTACAGAGATGTCTGGCTGGTTCAGGCTTTGTAGTCTCCATTACTAGGAGTCACCTTTGTAGATTCCAGCCTGTTTCCACTGCACAAGATTTCTACGGAAGAGTTTAAGTTAGCCTGGGTATAGTTAGCATGAGTATAACTCCATTTTGAAATAAAGAGCCAACTTGACTTGGAGCTGAATTCAGGTACCAGGAAATATCACAGAATGTACACTTGGCAGAGAACAAAGTGAACTCTCCTAACAACAGCATCCAGGCAATATCACAGAATAAATACTTCATAGGAAATAGAGACAATCTCCCTGGCAATAATCAATGAGAATTTTTTGATAATCAGGTGGGAAAATTCTCCCCAATGTTTCAGATATAGTTTAAAAGAATAGCCATTGTGATCATATGTCTTAGGCAATTGTGCCTCAGATAGGCACATGCCTTAGGTAATTGTGCCTCAGAGAAGGTCACCTTGCCACTTTTACCTGATCTTGTAAGGTCAAGGTATCACCCCCCACTGCGCTTGCTGTCATGGAAACCTGTGACCCTGCTTGCTGTCATGGAAACCCCCTGCTCACAGTCTTTCCCTTCAAAAACCCTGCTCACTCAGGCCTCGAGGTCCCAGTTCTCTACTGCTGTGTTGATGAGACTTGGGTCCCGAGTTAGATTGCTTATGTAATAAAGCTCTCTCACTCTTGTACCGAGTTGTCTCCTGGTGGTCTCTGAGGGTCCTGTGAACCTGGCATTACACTACATCACTCAAAAGTCCTCTAATTCCACTTATCTATCCCTCCACTTCTCCCACTCAACTTGTTACCTCCTGTTCCCATCTTCACCCACCATAGTCCAACCTCAAAATATATCCTCTTTTCCCTTCCTAGTGAGACCAATTCATCCCATATAGAGGCCTCCTTGTTACTTAGCCTCTCTGGGTCAGTGGACTGTAGCATGATTATCATTTACTTAACAGTTAATACACATGTATAAGTGAGTACACACCATGCTTGTCTTTCTGGGGTCTTGATTACTTCACTCAGGATAATTTTTTCTAGTTCCATCTATTTGCCTGCAGGTTTCATGATGCCATATTTTTAAATAGCTGAGTAATACTCCATTGTGTAAATGCACCACATTTTCTTTAACTGTTCTTCAATTCTATAGATGTTCTGTTCAGGAAGTTCTCTCATGTGACAATTCGTTCAAGGCTATCCCCCACTTCCTTTTCTGTCAGGTTCAGGGTATCTGGTTTTGTTTTGAAGTCTTTGATCCACTTGGACTTGACTTTTGTGTAGGACAATAGATACAGATACATGTGCATTTTTCTACATGCTTAGAACTACTTGGACCAGCATCATTTGTTGAAGACATTTTCTTTTTCCATTCTGTATTTCTAGTATCTTTCTCAAAAATCAGGTATACATTGGTGTGTGGATTTATGCCTGTGTCTTTGATTCAATTGCATTAATCAACCTGTCACTTTTTATGCCAATATCATGCAGTTTTTATTACTATAGCTCTTGGTACAGTCTAAAACTAGGGATGGTGATACCTCTGAAGGTTCTTTTATTGTTCTGGTTTCATTTAGGTATGCTGGATTTTTTATTTTTCCATGTGAAATTGTGTATTGTCCGTTCAAGGTCTGTAAAGAATTGTGTTTGAATTTTGATAAAGATTATATTGAATCTTTAGATTGCTTTTAGGAGGATGGTCATTTTTACTATGTTAATTCCAGAGATTTGTGACCATGTCAGAGCTTTCCATCTTCTGATATCTTCTTCAATTTCTGTCGTCAAAGACTTGAAGTTCTTGTCGTACAAGTTCTTTCATTTGCTTGCTTAGAGTTACTCCAAGATATTTCATCTTATTTATGACTATTGTGAGGAGGTTTTACCTTGATTTCTTTCTCAGATTGTTTGTTACTTATGTATAGTAAGGCTACTGATTTATGTTAGTTAACTTTGTATCTACTTACTTCACTAAAGGTGTTTTTATGAGCTGGGGTTCTCTGGTAGAATTTTTGGGGTCTCTCATGTATACTATAACATCTGCCATGACACATTGACTTCTCCATTCCAATTTGTATCCCATTGTCTTATAGATTCAGTTAGAACTTCAAGAACTATATTGAATAGACACAGAGAGAGTAAGCAGCCTTGCCTTGTTCCCAATTTTAGTGGAAATTCTTTGAGTTTCTTTCCGTTTAATTTCCTGTTAGTTATTAATTTGTTATAAATTGTCCTTATTATATTTAAGTGTGTCCATTTTATTAAACTCTCCAAAACTTTCATCATGAAGTGGTGTTGGATTTTGTTAAAGACCTTTTCAGCATTTAATGAGAAGATCATGTGGGTATTTTTTTTCCTTTCAGTTTAATATGGTGGATGACATTGATTGATTTTCATCGGATGTACACTCCCTGAATGTCAGGATGAGGTCTACTTGATCATGGTGAATGATCCATTTGGAGTGTTCTTAGATTTGGTTTGCAAGTATTTTTATTGAGTATTTTCATCTATGTTCATACGGGAAATTAGTCTTTAACTTTCTTTCTTAGTTGAAATTTCGAGTGTTTTTGATATCAGAGTGACTGTGGTCTCATAATTTAAAATTGTAAATGTATCTTTTGTTTATATCTTGTGAAATAATTTGAGAAGTACTCGTGTTAGCTCTTCTTTGAAGGCCTGGTAGAATTCTCTTGGCCTTGGACTTCTTTCTTAATTTCTTCCTTCCTTCCTACCTTTCTTCCTTCCTTCCTCCCTCCCTTCCTTCCTTCTTTTGTTTCATTTTTTTTTTGTTAGAAGACTTTTACTGACTGTTTCTATTTTCTTAGGCATTAAAGTTCTATTTAAATTGTTCATCATGTCTTTAGTTAACTATGGTAAGTGGTACCTATCAAGAAAATTATCCACTTCCTTTCAATTTTTGAATTCTGTGAAGTAAAGGTTTTTAAAGTATGACCTAAAGAGTCTTTAAATTTCCTCAATGTCTGTAGTTATGGCCCCCTTTTGTATCTGGGTTTTTAATTTAGATATTCTCTGTTTTTTTTTTTTTTTTTAGTTCAGTTTGGATAATGGTTTGGCAATCTTATCGATTTTCTCAAAGGACAATCTTTGTTTCATTGATCCTTTGTATTGTTCTCTTTGTTTCTATTTTAGTAATTTCAGCCCTTAGTTTGGTTATGTCTTGCTGTCTACACCTCTTGTTTGTATGGGGTTTTTTGTTTTGTTTTGTTGTTGTTTAGAGCTTTCAATGTCCTGTTGAGTGGATAGTATGAGTATGTAAGCATTTAAAGCTAGTAATATCTATCTTGGTGCCACTTTCATTGTGTCCCATAATTTTAGGTAAGTTTTGCATTTATTTTCATTGAATTCTAGGAAATCTTCAGTTTCTTTCTTTATTGCTTCCTTGACCCAGTAGTTATTCAGTAGAGAGTTGGTTAGTTTTCATGAATGGGTAGGCTTTTTGTTGTTTCCAGTTTTCTTAAAATCCACCATTAATATGATAATCTGATAGGATGCAGTGGGTTATTTTAATTTTCTTTTGTTGATTTAAAAAAAAATCTCAATACAGTTTATTCACTTTGTACCCCAGCTGTAGTCACCCCCCAGTCCCTTATCCCCTCCCTTTTCTCCTCATATGTTGCTCCCCGAGTCCACAGATCAGGGCGATTCTCATCTTCTTCCTTCTGACCCTAGTGTATCAGGTCTCATCAGTACTGTGTGCACTGTCTTCTTCTGTGGCCTGGTAAAGTTGCCCATTCCCCTCAGGGAGAGGTGATCAAAGAGCCAGGCCCTGGGTTCATATCAGAAACAGGCCCTGTTCCCCTACTAGAGAAAACACTCGGACGCTGAGCTTTCAGGGGCTACATCTTTGCAGGGGTTTCTAGGCTATTTCCACGAATGGTTCTTGGTTCTATCAGTCTCAGAAAAGGGCCCAGATTTTTTTTTTGTTCTGTTGCTCTCCTAGTGGAGCTCCAGTCCCCTCCAGGTCTTTCTATCTCCTCCGTCTTTCATAAGAAGATTCTCTGTACTCTGACCAAAATTTGGTTATGAGCCGCAGCATCTGCTGTTATACCCTGTTTGGGAGAGTCTTTCAGAGGCCCTCTAGGGGAGGTTCCTCTGTGGTGTCCTGATCCCTGTTTTCTCCATCATCCAAAGTCTAACCAGTTTACGTTTCAGAATAAGGATTGAGCATCTTACCCAGGGTCCTCCTTCTTGCTTAGCTTTTTTAGGTGTACAGATTTTAGTATGATTATCCTATATTATTTGTCTATCATCCACTTATAAGGGAGTATGTACCATGTGTGTCTTTCTGTTCTGGAAAACCTCACTCAAGATGATGTTTTCATGTTCCTACCATTTGCCTGCAAATTCTGTGATTTTCTTTTTTTCAATTACTGAATAGTATACTATTTTGTAAATGTACCACAATTTCTGTATCCATTCCTTAATTGAGGGACATCTGGGATGTTTCCAGATTCTGGATCTTATGGATAATGTTGCTACAAACATGGTTGAGCAAATATCCTTGTTGTGTACTAGAGCATATTTTAGGCATATGCTCTTAAAGAAGCACTATTCCTAACTGTCTGAGAAAGCACCAGATTGATTTCCAAACTGGTTGACAGGCCCACCCTAGCTCCTGAATAATGATATGCAAACTTTTACTTTTTATTATAAGATTCAGAGACTATAACTGAGCATATACTGAGCTTTTCTAGCACTGGCCCACTTTCCAGCTATGTGGCTCATTGCTTGCCATCTTAGTTTTTCTCTTGCACTTCCTTTCTCATCTGTGTCCTCATGGAAACCCTCTTATAAGAATGCCTCCCCCAAAACCAGGATCCCATCACTGGGATCAGAAGTCCCTCCTTATCCCTTCCCTGCTATTGACGGTTCTGCTCTTTATTAACCAATCAGAAGTTAATTATGAACAATGTTTACACATTATTGAGGCAGCAGATGTTTCATAGAAACTATAATACCAAAGCCTGGACTCAAACCAGATCTCTGGGTACAGAAATAAGCTTTTGAATACACAGAGCACAAAAACTACCTCTAATAGTAAGAGTTATCCCTGTCACATACTGTTTAAATCCTGTACCTCTCCTGGTACAGGAGGGCTACAGCCCTACACAGTAGGGCTGACTCTGATAGGGAAGACACTGGTGAGCCAGTGTCAGGGTTTGAGAGCAAGAGAGCTATCTCAGGCCCTCACAGGCTGCAGCACTTGAGAGAGTGAGCCCATTGTTGTTACTGGGCAGCGCAGTAGAGCTGGCTTTGGAGCCATGGATGTGGATTAGCTGCCCAGGGTTAGGGCATGAGATTAGGAAAGTTGAACTTGCCACCTGCCCATGGCAGCACTGGAAGTCCTATTCAGAGAGGTGCTGGAGAGCTCGCCCTGGTGATGGTGATTAGGGAGAGTAAGTGGGCTAACCAGCTCTGCTAACAACTAGGCTCAGATCCAGTGTTCAGAGTTGGCCCATCCCAACATCTGTATCATCTGTGAAAGACTGGGACATATGAAGAGGCTGCCCATTCCTGCTGATGCAAAGCTGCAGGATATCTACAACACAGGGCAACTAGAGGATGACTGAAAGGAGTCCTAATGAGGATCCAATATTGATGAATCAGAAAGCCAGAGATCTTGAACCAGACCAATGATTCATTGCACTGGACATTTAAAAGTGAAGATGTGTAGTCAGTTTTCAGTGAGTTTGAGGACAGCCTCGTCTACAGAGCTAGTGCCTGGACAGGCAAGTGTACAGACACACACACCAACTCACCCACAGCCAACGAACCCTCCCCAACATCAAAGGTGTCTCAAAAAATATATAGCTTGTGTCAGTTTAAAGTAAAATTAGCCAGCACAGTACACATCAATGCTTGAAACTATTAAGATAGAATCCTTCATGTATATAATATTTTTATGATTCTAAATTCAACTTAGGGTCCTGAGCATATTTAAAAAGAGCTTTAGTTCTGAACTTGAGCTTCACTCCTACTTAGTAATTCTGACATGTATGCAAAAACTAATAAACAACGAAACAAGATAAACCTGCTTTAAAAAGGTGTTCTGGGTAGACTATGAGGACCACAAAGAAATGAAAACATAGTTAATCATATTTTATATTTAATAATATTTCAATATTTAATAGCAAAAAAGGAGCAACAGTATTTTAGGAAATACTTAAACAGCACTAAAGTACTGGATTACAGATTCCTATGAACATGTGCAGCCAAAGGAGAAGAAAGGCCTGACAGTGTAATTGAAGGTGCCAGGAGGGTAACTGTATATGAGGGAAATCTTGGCAACATTCAGGAAATTTACACATCTGCCCTCACAACCAAGGAGCACTGTAACCCAGCCCACTGGCTTTTCTATACAGTGATGAAATCCTGGAAAGGTGGTGAGGAGACTGTACTGACTACTCTGCTTCTCACACACAAGGAGAAATACACCCTAGGTCCAGTCTGCTGATTTCTCTTCCTCAACCAGGCAACCTGACACACCCCTACAGCCCAGTCCCAAGAATCCTTCAGATCCAGTTCCCAGGAATAGTTTCCAAAGGTGAAGCTCCATGATGCCCAGGCAGCAAAATAATGTCCAGAATTTTCCACAGATGTCTCCTGATGGTGAGGTCTAAAGCTGAATCTTCTCATGACATTGAATAGGTTTGTCTTCCCATGGACTAAGATTGTGTTTTCAAAGGAAATGTTCACTGTGGGAAGAGCAACAATTTAGTTAAAACAAGTGTTTACATTTCTCTGGTTGGAGAGGTAGTTAGAAACTTCCTAGATTTAAAAAGAAGCCTATGACTAGGGGGTTAAATGTGGCTCAAACACAGCAAACTCAAGGAATTCCACAAGCAACAGAGTTGGATCATGATGAAAATAATTCTGGAAAGTTGTAGATGCTGTAGTAGTAGGAGCCTCAGGCTACTTCTGTCAAGTGACTGTGAATTACACCTGGCAAAGAGAAGTTGTGTGTGCTGCAGTAAGGTCCAGAGCAAAGGCTGTCCTCATGGGCACCCTATACCTAACTCATGTGGAGTGATTACTTTCATATTGGTGGTTTGCTTTGCATGTACTTAATCATATTTATACTCAGGAGAAGCTAAGCATGCATTAGAAGTGGTTCCCAGGTTGTAATTGTCTGCCTTTAAGATCTGGCTCCTCTGCATGGCTCCAATTCACCTTTTGATCTAAGAAGGGAATTTAGATACGGCCTCATGTCCTATTTGTTTTGTCTTTATTGTTCATGATATGTACTTTTGTGTGTCCAATAATTTCCCAATTATTTATTTACATCTTTTGAGACAGAGTCTTAGTATTTATTCTTGACTGGCATGAACTCACTATGTTACATGCTGGCTTCAAACTCATGGGCAATCCTTTTATCTCCAAACTTTACTTTTAATTTTATTTTTAATTAATTACAGTTCATTCACTTTGTATCCCAGCTGTAGTCACCTCCCGAATCCTCTCCCAATGCTACCCTCCCTCCCTCCTCTTCTCCTATGCCCCTCCCCAGTCCAATGATAGAGGAGGTCCTCGTTCCCTTCCATCTGATCCTAGTTTACCAGGTCTCATCAGGACTGGCTGCATTGTCTTCCTCTGCAGTCTGGTAAGGCTGCTCTCTACTCAGGGGGAGGTACTCAAAGAGCCAGCTCATGAGTTCATGTCAGAGACAGTCCCTGTTCCTATTATTGGGGAACCCTCTTGAACACTGAGCTGCCATGGACTATATCTGTGCAGGGGTTCTAGGTTATCTCGATGAATGGTCCTAGATTTTCCTGAATCAGTTAAACAATCCTTATTCCTCAAGGAACAAATGATACTAGATTTTCACGCCTGGATCACATACAACACTGTATTCATTTTCATTTATGTTTATTTCTTTTAAAATGAGGATGTGACAAAATATTATTACAAATGTGGTTCTTGTGTGTGAAGTTTATCTCATCATTGAAGGGCACCTCTGGTCATTTCAGCCATGCTGACACTTACCTTGGAAGCACCTATGCCTCTCAATCCGTCCAATGGTGGGCAAGGCACTGAGCTCTGGTTTCATAGGGAGGGCATGGAGAGCTGCACTGATTCACTCCTGCAAGGTGAGGAAGACCTTGATCTGCTTGGTGCTAACGACACCATCACATTGATGAGGAGAAATCCCCACTCTAAGTTCAGACAGTGACTCAGGAGTTAAATCCCTTCCCACTCAAGCCTGACAACTTGGGTTCAATTCCTGGAACCCATGGTGGAAGGAAAGGCCTGACTCCTGAAAGTTGTCCTCTGACCTCCAAACATGTACAATGGCACACATGCATGGGTGTACACACATAAAGAAAACAAATCAAATTAGTACAAGTAAACAGTTGACTGAAAATCTTTCATATAAGCATTTTCTGATATTATAGTAACTTCTGCTTGGGCAGAAGTCATGCAGTCTTTAAGGCAACACAGATGCCAACCAAGACTACTATACCCAGCGAAGCTTTCAATCAACATAGATGGAGAAAACAAAATTTTCCGTGACAAAACAAAATTCATGCAATACCTACAC
>JAQQSO010002635.1:0-14210 GCA_028658305.1 Pachyuromys duprasi | reverse complement strand
CCAAACCCATTGTGTGTGCCCCAAATATCATCTCAGACCGGGGTACACAGCCCCTGGCCCAGAAGGGGGCGCCAAATCTCCATTCCAGGGGAGAGCCCTTAACAACAAGCCCAGGGCTGAGCTCAAAAACTCCAGCAGACATTTTTTTAAGACAGGTCTATTAGTTTTCAGGACTTTGAGAAGTACAGTAGCAACCTTTCACAAACAAGCAACTGAGTATTTTTAAATAACTTTAAATAAAATTCCTATCTTCTACAATGGTACATGTGAAACTAATGGGCATCATATGAATTAATATGAACCTAACAAAGAGAGACATTTTTACTTAAATGAAGAGTCTGAGAAAGCTTAATATCTATAATCCCAGTAAATAGTAGGAAACCCCAGGAATTGAAGAATAAGAGCAATGAGGAAATACTGGTCAATATGTAAAAAATTTTCAGATATGAGACAAACTGGTTCCAGGCCTGGAGAAATGGCTTACTTGCAAATATGTTTCCTATGAATGCATCAAGGCCTGAGTATAATCTCTAACACCTACCTGAGTAATACAGAATGTACCTAAAATAACGGTACAGCAGAACCAGAGAGCGGAGGCAGATAGTCAACTATCTGAGTAGAGTTGACCAGCCAGTCTAGCTAGACTCATGATCTTCAGGTTCTCTGGCACATACTGAGAAAGATGGGTAAGTTCTGAGGCTCTAAATTACATGACAGTGACCATAGGTAGTGTTTCTTGTATGTAGAAGTTGTTAGGGCAGATCTTAAATGTTCCCTTTACAAAATAAGTAATGTAAATGGGTCTTGGAGTTTCTATTGGTGTGATAAAGAAAAACCTTGATAAAAGGCAATTTGGTTAGGAACTGGTTTATTTCTACCATATATTTCCAAATAACGGTCTATTACTGAGGGAAGTCAGGACAAGAACTCAAGGCAGGAGCCTGGAGGGAAGAACTAAAGCAGAAACCATGGATAAAAGCTTACAGTTTTCTTTCCCCTGGTGGCTCAGCCTGTTTTCTTATATACTCCAAAACCAGCTGCGCAGGAATTACAGCATCCTCTGAGAGCAGGGCTGTCCTAGCTCAACACTAATCAGGAAAGTTCCCCAAAGGCTGTCCAGAGAACAATCTGATGAGTACATCTTGTCAAGTTCTCTCTTTCCCAATCGCTTTAGCTGTGTTGTTGACATAAAGCTACCCAGCACGATATGGAACATGAGTTGATTGTGGTAATCAAATTCCAATTTATACGTATATATTAAAACAACTAATCTAAAAAATAAATTTCATTTTCCAATCATACCTCAATATATCTGGAAATATATTGGCTCAAAAAAAAAAAAAAACAAGGATTTTACAGAAGTCAACATTGGGAAAAATTATAAAGCGTCCTTAAGAGTACACTATAGACAACTGAGTACGCCTCAAACGCCCTTATTATCACATCAGTATTCATATGGGTTTTTTATTTTCTGTACTCAAACACTACTAGAATTCTAAATAATCTCTGTTTAGAGCACAGGAGCAATAAGTTTCTACTTCACTATCTTCATTTAGGTTTACAAGAGAAGGGTCTAAGAACAAAGTACTCAATGAATGTTAACCATTTGCAACAGTAGAAAGTTAAAACAGCTATCAAAAATAGATTGTATCCTCAGCTCTGAGGATACAAAAATACATTGTAAATTAAACCATTGTTTGTTTCTATACATGTATTAACATTATTTAAGTGCCAAAACAATATATGATATGCAAATATACACATCATAATATGTGCACAATTTATATGTGTACATGTTAGTTCATTAGTATACACCACCTGCTTTTAGGACATGAGTGAGTACTCATAAATGATTTAATAAAATAAATTCATCACTTTATTTTTCTTTTTTCTTTTTATTTTTTATATTAATTACAGCTTATTTACTTTGTATCCCAGCTGTAGACCCCTCCTTCATTCCTTCCCAATCCCACCCTCCCTCCCTCATCTCCTCCCTGCCACTCTCTTAAGTCTACTGATAGGGGAGGTCCTCCTGCCCTTCCATCTGACCCTAGTTTATCAGGTCTCACCAGGACTGGCTGCAATGTCCTCCCCTGTGGCCTAGCTAGGTTGTTCCTCCCACAGGAGGTGGGAAGGTCAAAGAGCCAGCCACTGAGTTCATGTCAGAGCCAGTCTGATGTAGGTGTCGATTAATATTTACTAATAATTATCTTTCAATAATGCTTGCTGTTAATCCTAAACAGCTGTATAACCAAATCACTACACAGAGACTGGGTTTATTTAGTTAACCTAGAACACAATGCTGAGCAACACTTACTCCCTCTTAAAACTCCAAGCCCTCATAGTTTCCTAACATTTAGATTTTGCCCATTATACTTGCTTTTTGTGAAATCTGATCTGGTTCATTCTCCAGGTCGTTCCAAGATCTGTCCTCCAACTCTGCTCTCCTAGCTCTGCTCTCACCTTTTCGCCTCCCACTCTCTTCCTGTCCTCTGACTCCTCCCCTCTCCTGCCTACTTCCTTTTCATTGCTCAACATTGTGACTAGTTGCTTTATTTTGGCCTGTTTACGCAAAATTTAGACAGGATGCTTAGAATAAGTATCACAATGCAATATGCGGATTGGAACCAGAGAGTGGTGGAGAGAAATCAGCATTTGCATGAACAAGGGGAAAGAGTATACATTCCAAAAGAACATTATACCAACAACAGTCCCTGTTCCCCTTACTAGGTACCCACTTGGAGACTGAGCTACCATGGGCTACATCCAAGCAGGGGTTCTAGGTTATATCTACGCATGGTCCTTGGTTGGAGAATCAGTCTCAGACAAGACCTCATGCCCAGATATAGTTGTCTTTGTGAAGCTCCTGTCCTCTCCAGGACTTACTAACTCCCCCTTCTTTCATATGATTCCCTGCACTCTAACCAAAGTTTGGTTAGCATCTGCTTTGATACACTGCTAGATAGTCTTTCAGAGGCCCTTTATGGTAGGCTCCTGTCCTGTTTCTTGTTTTCTCCTACTTCCAATGTCCATCCATTTGTCTTTCTAAGTGAGGATTGATTATCTTACCCTGGCTTCCCCTTGTTTAGCTTCATTAGGTGTACAGATTTTAGTATATTTATCCTATCTCATAAGTCTAGTATCCACTTATAAGTGAGTATATATCATGTGTGCCTTTATGCTTCTGGGATACCTCATTCAGGATGATCTTTTCTAGGACCCACCATTTGCCTGCAAATTTCATGATTTCCTTGTTTTTAATTCCATTGTGTAAATGTATGACAATTTCTGTATCCATTCCTCAACTGAGGGACATCTGGGTTGGTTCAAGGTTCTGGCTATTACGAATAAAGATGCTATGAACATGGTTGAACAAATGTCCTTGTTGTGTACTTGAGCATCGTTTGGATATATGCCTAGGAGAAGT
Organism: Pachyuromys duprasi; assembly: GCA_028658305.1. NCBI lineage: Eukaryota > Metazoa > Chordata > Mammalia > Rodentia > Muridae > Pachyuromys > Pachyuromys duprasi. Next base: position 10,783 of record JAQQSO010002635.1, on the reverse strand, counting down.
ATAGCTGGATCTTGAGGAAGCACTATTCCTAATTGTCTGCGATAGCACCAGATTGATTTCCAGAGTGGTTGTACAAGTTTACATTCCCACCAGCAATGGAGAAGGGTTCCCCTTTCTCCACAACCCCTCCAGCATGTGTTGCCACTTGAGTTTTTTATCTTAACCATTCTGATGGTGTAAGGTGAAATCTTAGGGTTGTTTTGATTTGCATCTCCCTGATGGCTATGTACACTGAGCATTTCTTTAAGTGTTTTTCTGCCATTCTACATTCCGCTACAGAGAATTCTCTGTTTAGCTCCCTACCCAATTTTTTTAATTGGATTGCTTGATTTGTTGCTTTTTAACTTCTTTAGTTCTTCACATATTCTGGATATTAGCCCTCTGTCAGATATAGGGTTAGTGAAGAGCCTTTCCCAGTATGTAGGCTGTCGTTTTCTTCTGATGACAGCGTCTTTTGCTTCACAGAAGCTTTTCAGTTTCACTAGATCCCATTTATTGATTATTGCTCTTAGAGCCTGTGCCGTTGGTGTTCTGTTCGGGAAGTTGTCTCATGTGACAATGAGTTCTAGGCTCTTCCCCACTTTTTCTTCTAACAGGTCTAGTGTCTCTGGGGTTTTATGTTAAGGTCTTTAATCCACTTGGACTTTAGTTTTGTGCAGGGTGATAAATGTGGATGCATTTTCATTTTTCTGCATGTAGACATACAGTTGGGCCAGCTCCATTTGTTGAAGATGCTGTCTTTTTTCCATTGAATGGTTTTGGCTTGTCAAAAATCAAGTATCCATAGGTGTGTGAATTTATTTCTGGGTCTTCTATTCGATTCCATTGATCCACCATTCTGTTTTTATGCCAATACCATGCAGTTTTTATTACTATTGCTCTATAGTACAATTTGAGATCTGGGATGGAGATATCTCCCGACGATCTGTTGTTGTACAGGATTGTTTTGGAAATTCTGGGTTTTTTGTTTCTCCATATGAAGCTGAGAAATTTTTCTTTCAAGGTCTGTGAAGACTTGTGTTGGTATTTGGATGGGAACTGCATTGGATCTGTAGATTGCTTTTGGCAGAATGGCCATTTTCACTATGTTAAACCTACCAATCCATCACCACGGGAGATCTTTCCATCTTCTGATATCTTCTTCAATTTCTTTCTTCAGAGGCTTGAAATTATTTTCAAACAGGTCTTTCACTTGCTTGGTTAGAGTCACCCCAAGGTGCTTCATGTTATTAGTGGCTATTGTGAAGGGTGTTGTTTCCCTAATTTCTTTCTCGGCCCTTTTGTCTTTGGTGTACAGGAGGGCTTCTGATTTTTTTGAGTTGATTTTGTATCCAGCCACTTTGCTGAAGGTGTTTATTAGCTGAAGGAGTTCTCTGGTAGAATTTTTGGGGTCGCTCATGTACACTATCATTTCATCTGCGAATAGTGATACTTTGACTTCTTCCTTTCTGATTTGTATCCCCTTGATCTCCTTTAGTTGTCTTACTGCTCTAGCTAGGACTTCAAGTACTATGTTGAAAAGATATGAAGAGAGTGGGCAGCCCTGCCTTGTCCCTGATTTCACTGGGATTGATTTAAGTTTCTCTCCGTTGAGTTTGATGTTGGCTATAGGCTTGCTGTATATTGCCTTTACTATGTTTAGGTATGTGCCTTGTATCCCTGATCTCTCCAAAACTTTAAACATGAATAGGTGTTGGATTTTGTTGAACGCTTTTTCAGCATCTAAGGAGATGATCATGTGGTTTTTCTCCTTCAGTTTGTTTCATCATTTAAAAACATACAATTTAGATATTCCTGATATGGTTAGACTTTTTTAGTCCTTGCACGAGAAAACAGAGTGGATATTCACAGAGTGAATGGCTCATGAGTAGAAAGGGACTCACAGTTGAGAAACATGTAGAAACTACTGCAGCCATGTTTACCTGGAGCAAGCTTGGACTATATACAAGAGACAAACTAGTATGTAAATAGAAAGAAAGTGTAATAAAGTAGACACATGTGCTCACAAAGAGTACTTAGTAAAAGAGAAGTTGTTCCTGTGATTGTGCTTCATTCTCTGCTTATGTCTATTGAGATTGAAAACCATGGAACCACTGTACCATGAAAAACACACCAAACAGTGAGTGCAAAGAGAATGTCAATGCCATGTGTTGTAATTGACTATTAATGTTTACTATTGGTTTATGTTTTATTAACGCTGCTGTTAATCCTAAACAGCTGTATAACCAAATCACCACACAGAGACTATGATTTATTTAATTAACCTAGAACACAATGTTGGACAATAGTTACTCCATCCTTAACCACCAAGCCCTCATAGTTTCCTAACATTTAGATCTCCCACATTATACTTGCTTCTAGTGATATATCAGGTCCAGTCCATCTCTCCAAGTCGTTCCAAGATCTCTCTCCAGCTCTGCTCTCCCAGCTCTCCTGCCCTTCTCCTCCCACTCCTTCCTGTCCTATGGCTCCTCCCCTCTCCCCGCCTACTCCTTCCTCTCTATTGCTCAACATTGTGGCTGGTTGTTTTATTTTGGCATGTTTACACAAAGTTGAGACAGGTGATGCTTAGAATAAGTATCACAATGCAATGTCTGGATTGAAACCAGAGAGTGAGGGAGAGAAATCAGCATTTGAATGAAGAAGGGTAAAGTGTATACATTTCAAAAGAACATTATACCAACAGCCATGTTTGTCAATGTCATGACAAACAACAGAAGAGTAGTCAAACCCTTTTAGACTTGTCATTTTTCTATGGTTCCATCTTACATGTATATTAATAGGAAAAACAATAGTTGCTATGAGGGACAGGATCTAGATCACAGCTCATATACATGCAAGAAGCAATGTAACTTGCAGACTTGACTTAAAGCTGTGTTCTGGAGCCCTTCTGGCTGACAATGATGGCCTGAAAGACACTCAGGAAGCAGATGCTACTAACAGACATACACATCCTTACTTTAAGGGTAATAGAGTAGTTTGCACCCAAAATCATTGAGGAAATATTTCAACACAAAACATGCCCCTGTGTATGGAACTTCTTTAAACAAGAGAGTTAAGATATTAGCTATAGGTCTTCTATAGGAGGGCTTCTGGGACCCAGGATCATCCAGCTTCAAGCCCACAGTTTGACTGGCTTCCTGAAGAGACCTGGAAGGCCCCAGGATCATCCAGAATGGAACTCCCACCCCAATCCCCTGCCCATGGGTACAACTGGGACACAACCAGCCGAGGGGATGCGTGGGCTACTACCCAAGTTCCAGACTTCAGGCCATGGCTTTACCATCCCAAAGAGGCCTATTGGGCCTACAGAAACACCTGGTTCCAACCTATGCCACACAGCCATACACACTTTACTTGAAGACAGCTCCAGGAGCCAGGAACATCCAGTCTCTGGTCCATGGCTCTATCCACCTTCCTGAGGAATCCTGCAGGCATCGGGAATACCTGGCCAACACCACGGACAACCAGATGCCTAAAATCCAGTGTAAAAACTCAAACAAGAAGAGCCAGGATAGCAACAGAACCCAGCTATCCCACCACAGCAAGCCCTGGGTGTCCTAACACAGCAGAAACACAAGAAAATGACCTTAAACCTAATCATATCAAGATGACAGAGGTCTGTAAAGAGAAAACAAATAAATATTTTAAAGAAATACAGGAAAATACAATCAAGTAGATAAAGACTTTTTAGAGAAAATGAGTAAAACTCAAAGAAATACAAGAAAATACAATCAAGGAAGTGAATATAACAGTTCAAGACCTGAAAATAGAAATAGAAACAATAAAGAAAATGCAAACTAAGGTAATATTGGAGATCGAAAACTTAGGGAAGAGAACAGAAACTACAGACATAAGTGTCACCAAGAGTGGAGGAGAGAATCTCAGGCATTGAAGATGCAGTTGAAGAAACCAATACATCAGAAAAAAAATCTAAATCTAACAAGTTCCTGACACAAAACATTTAAGGAATCAGGGACACAATGAGAAGATAAAAGCTAAGAATAGTAGATATAGAAAAAAAGAGATTCCCAGCTCCAAGGATGAGAAAAATGTTTTCAATAAAACAATAAAGGAAAATTTCCCCAATCTAATGAAAGAGATGCCTATAAACATAAAACATGCTTACAGAACATAAAATAGATTGGACTAGAAAAGAAAATCCTCCTGTCACATAATAATCAAAACACTAAATACGCAGAACAAAAAAGAAAGAATATTAAAAGCTGCAAGGAAAAAAAGGCCAAATAACATATAACGGCAGACCTATCAGAATTACACCAGACTTCTCAACAGAGACTCTAAAAGCAAGAAGGGCCTGGGAAGGTGTCTTGCAAACCCTACAGGACCATACATGTCAGCCCAGACTACTATACTGATCAAAATTTTCAATTACTATAGATGGAAAAAAGCAAGATATTCCATGACAAAAAAAAACCAAATTTATGCACAATTCCAGCCCTACAGAAGATAGAAGAAAGACACCAACCCAAGAAAGTTAACTGCAGCCAAAGAAACAGTAGGAAATAAATCAATCCACTGCAGCAAAATCAAAAAAAAAAAAGATAAACACACACATACTACCAACAACAACATAAAAATAACAGGAACTAAAATTAAAATCTCTCAATATCACTGAACTCAGTTCCTCAATGAAAAGGCACAGGCTAACAGAATGTATGTGTATACTGTATCTATCATTTTGCTGCATACAGCAGCAACAAAGATAGATATTACTTCAGAGTAAAGGGCTGGAAAAACATTTTGCAAGCAAATGGACCAAAGGATCAAGATGCAATAGACATTCTAATATGTTAATAAAATAGACTTTCAACCAAAATTAATCTAAACAGATGGAGAAAGACACTTCATACTCATCAAGGTAATATCCACCAAGATGGCATCGTAATTCTGAATATCTCACATTTGTAAAGGAAACATTACTAAAACTTAAATTACATACTGAACCCAACACATTAACCTTGGGAGACTCCAGCATCCCACTCTCACCAATGGGCAGGTCAACCAGACAGAAACTTAACAGAGAAATAATGAAACTAACAGATGTCATTAACCAAACTGACCTAAAAGATAACTACAAAACCTTTCACACAAACACAAAAGAATATACCTTCTTCTCACCATCTCATGTAACATTCTCCAAAATTGACCATATACTTGGTCACAAAGCAAGCATCAATGAATGCAGGAAAACTGAAATGATCCCTTTTATCTTATTAGATCACCACAGGTAAAACCTGAACTTCCACAGCAACAGAAACAACAGAAATCTCGTGGAAACTGAACAACTTTCTACCCACTGACCACTGGGTCAGGGTATAAATAAAAAAGAAATTAAAGTCTTCCTAAAATTCAATAAAAATGAAGGCACAGCATACCCACACTTATGGGACACAATGAAAGCAGTGATAAGAAGAAAGTTCATAGCAGTAAATGCCTTCATAAAGAAGTTGGAGAGATAGCATACTAGCAACTTAACAGCATATCTGAAAGCTCTAGAAAAACAGCAAACACTCCTAAAAAGAGCAGAAAACAGGAAGTAATCAAACTCAGGGCTGAAATCAATAAATTGGAAAAAAACAGAGCAATACAAAAAAAAAAAAAAAAAAAAAACAAGGAATGGGTCTTTGAGAAAATCAACAAGGTAGACAACCCCTTAGTCAAACTAAAAACCAGAGAGACAATATCCAAATCAACAAAATCAGAAATGAAAAAGGGGCATAACAGTAGACTATGAGAAAATCCAAGAAACCATTAGGTGTTACTTCAAAAGCTTGTACATAACAAAACTGGAAAATCTAAATAAAAGTGACAATTTTCTCAATAGATTCCACTTACCAAAGTGAAATCAAGATGAAGTAAACAACTTAAATAATCCCATAACCTTTAAGGAAATAGAAGTAGCCATTAAAAGTTTCCAACCAAAAAAATTGCAAGGCCAGATGGCTTCAGTTCAGACTTCTACCAGTCTTTCAAAGAAGAACTAGTACTCTTCAAACGATTCTACAATATAAAAACAGAAGGAACATTGCCAAACTCATTGTATGAGGACACAGTCATCTTGATACCTAAACCACCACAAAGACCCAACAAAGAAAGAGAATTTCAGTCCCATCTCCCTTACAAACATTTGAGGCAAAAACATTCAATAAAATACTTGCAAACTGAATCAAAGAACACAAAAAACATCATTCACCATGATCAAGTAGCCTTCATCCCAGGGATTCAGGGGAGGTTCAATATACAAAAATCTATCAATGGAATTCACTGTGTAAACAAATGGAAAGAAAAAAACCCACATGATCATCTTATTAGTTGCTGGAAAAGCCTTTGACAAAATCCAATAACCCATCATGTTAAACGCATTGGAGAGATCAAGTGCTTACCTAAACATAATAAAGACATTATACAGCAAATCTATAATCAATATCAAATTAAATGGAGAGAAACTTAAAGCAAGTCCACTAAAATCAGGAACAAGGCAAGATTTTCCACTCTATTCTTATCTTCAGTATGGTACTTGAAGACAGAGCAATAAGACAACAAAAATAGATTAACAGGATACAAATTGGAAATGAAGAAGTCAAAGTATTGCTCTTTTCAGATGATATGATAATATACATAAGTGACCCCAAACATTCTACCAGAAAACTTCTACAGCAGAAAAATACCTTCAGCAATGCGGCTGGATGCAAAATTAACTCAAAAAGCCAGTATCCCTTCTGTATAAAAAAATAAATAGGCTGAGAAACTGGAAACAATACCCTTCATAATAGCCACAAATAATATAAATATCTTGGTGTAATTCTAACCAAGAAAATGAAAAACCTGTATGAAAAGAACACCAAGTCTCTGAAGAAAGAAACTGAAAAAGATATCAGAAGATGGAAAGATCTCCCATGCTCATGGATCAGTAGACTTAGCAAAATAAAAATGTCCATCTTACCAAAAGGAACCTACAGATTCAATGCAATTCCCATCACATATCAACATAATTCTTTACAGACTTAAAAAGACAATTTTCAACTTCATATGGAGAAACAAAAAAAAACTACAATAAAAGAACTTCTAGAGGTGTCACTCTCCCTGATTTCCAGCTGTACTACAGATCAATAGTAATAAAAAGTGTGTGGTATTAGCATAGAAGCAGACAGGTTGATCAATGGAATCAAATCAAAGATACGGAAATAAACATGCCCACCTCTGGACTCTTCATTTTTGACAAAGAAGCCAAAACCATACAATGGAAAAAATAAAGCATATTCAACAAGTGGCGCTGGTCTAAGATTCGTATTTGCCATCCTGAACAAAACTCAATTCCCATTGATTCAAAGACCTCAACATAAAACTAGACACACTAAATCTAATAAAAGAGAAAGTAGGGAATAGCCTTGAACTCATTGACACAGAAGACAACTTTCTGTACAGAACACCAACAGCTCAGACACTAAGATCAACAATTAATAAATGGACCTCATGGAACTGAAAAGCTTCTGTAAGGCAAAGGACACTGTCAATAGGACAAAATGGCAGCCAACAGAATGGGCAACGATCTTTAACAAGCTCACACCCAACAGAGGGCTAATATCCAAAATATATAAAGCACTCGATAAATTATACACCAACAAACCAAATAACCAATTAAAAATTGGGTATAGAGCTAAACAGAATTCTCAACAGACAGATCTGTAATGGCTGAGAAACATTTAAAGAAATGTTCAATGTACTTGGTCATCGGGGAAATGCAGATTAAAATGACTCTGAGATTCCATCTTACACCCACCAGGATGGCTATGACAAAAAATAAAAATAAAAATAAAAAAACTCAAGGGACAGCACATGCTGGCAAAATTCTGGAGAAAAGGTAACACTCCTTCATTGCTCTTAGGAATTCGAACTTGTGATACCACTTTGAAAATCAATATGTTGAGAATGTTACTACCTGAAGACCCAGCTATCCCACCCTAAAGATGTTCTATCACAACACAATGACATTTGCTCAACTATGTTCATAAAAGCTTTATTCATAATAGCCAGAAACTGGAAACAGCCTAGATGTCATTCAACCGAAGAACTGATAAAGAAAATGTGGTACATTTACACAATGGAATACTACTCAGTTATTTAAACACACACATCATGCAATTTTCATGCAAATTGATGGAATTTGAAAATATCACCCTGAGTGAGGTATCCCAAACTCAAAATGACATGAATGGTATGTACTCACTTATCATGAATATTAGCCATAAAATACAGAAAACCATGCTATAATCCACAAACCCAAGGATGCTAAGTTACAAGGAGGGTTCAAAGGAGGATGCTTTAATCTCACTCAGAGGGGAAATAAAATAGGAGGTAGACGGAGGGAGGGAACTGTATAGGAGATAGGACGGGGAGAGGAGCAGTAGTGGAGATTAGGAGTAGGGAAAGCAGGGAATACAGGGTCAAGTGAGAGAATGGAAATTGGAGGTGGGGCTATCTCTGGGATATGCCAGAGACCTGGGATAGGAGAGGCCCCAGAAAATCTCTGAAGGCCACCCTAGGTGAAACTCCTAAAAACAGGGGATATGGAACCTGAGTGACCACCTCCCATAGCTAGGCAGGACTTCCAGTAAAGGAATAAGGACACTAACCAACCCACAAAACCTTTGACACAAAGTTTGTTCTTCCTACAAGATGAAGAGACAAATAAGGAGCAAAGTTTGAGGGAATGGCCAACCAAAGATTGGTCCAAATTGAGACCTGGCTTATGGTAGAGAGCCAATACCAGATACTATTCATGTTATTCTGCTATGTTTGTAGATAGAAGACTAGCATAATTCCTCTGAGAGGTTTACCCAGGAGCTGATGGAAACCGATGCAGAGACCCACCGCCAAACATTAGACAGAGTTCCAGAGTAGTATGGGAGAATTGGAGGAACAATTGATGGAGCAAGAGGGGGTCAGTGACATCACAAGAAGACCTACAGAATCGACTAATCAGGACCCATGGGGACTCACAGCGAATGAACCACCAGCCAAAGAGCATGCATGGACTGGTTCTTAGCCCCTGCACACATATAGCAAGTTTGGTCTTCATGTGAGTCCCCCAACAACGGGAGTGAGTGCCCTATCTGACTCTGATGCCTGCCTTTGAATGCTGCTTTCCTAATTGGGCTGCTTTGTCTGGCCTCAGTAAGACAAGATGTACTTAGTCTGGCAGCAACTTAATGTGCCAGGGAGGGTACCCACATTGGGTATATATATGTAGACAGTCTAGGTCTAGTCCATGCCTGGTGCTTGGCTGGTGTTTCAATCTCCACAAAATCCTTTGGGCTCAGGTTAGTTGGGACTGTTGGTCTTCATGTGGACACCTATCCCCTCCATGTCATTCTATTCTTTGCCCCACTCTTCTACAAGACTCTGTAAGCTCCACCCAGTATTTGGCTATGAGTCTTCATTTCTGTTTCAATCCATTGCTGGTCAAAGCCTCTCAGAAGACAGCCATGCAAGACTTCTGTCTGCAAACACAGTAGAACATCATCAATAGTGTCAGGGGTTGGCTCTCTCCCATGGACTGGTGAAGTGGAACTTACAGGTTTCTTTGGAGACTCAGTTGTGTCATGTAAAGTTTTGCTGAAAGCTGTCTTGTGATATAACATGTGATGTTTTGCTGCAAGCTGTCTCATGCTAGTGGCATGACTTTGGCCAGATGAAAACATCCGTGGGTGGACTTTGAGGAGAGGAGATATATTGAAGTTTATGGATAGTGAGAAAACACTTTGGACTGACATTGCTGCACTGGTCTTCATTCTTCAACACTTCACTTCACAGAAAGAAATGTTCCAGAGAGCTTCTCAGGGCAACGCAACTGAGTCTTGCAGCTTTTCCTGACTTTTCCCAATCTGCTGAATCTTGCTGATTCGTGTTGCTGTTTGATGTTGACATTTGGACTGGAACAACGAAGAAGAGACTCACCCCAAAGAACTAGTTCTAAAATTGTCTATAACTCCCTTTTCCTAATAATCTTCTTTCTCCCTTACCTTTGGTCAGTGGGTTGGAAGAAAGATAGAAGCATTTAAGAACCCTAACTTTACTTCTAACATAGTGGAGGAGCCATCAGGTTTTGATGGGTTGGCAATGTTGTTTAAGAAGATTGGCAAGGCAGATTTGCAATCCAAGATGGCTGCCACTAGAGGACACTGTGTCTGAGGAGTAGGACAACAGAAATAACGCAGCGACCAGGAGACTGAACTCTGGGACCTAAAACGCCAGCACCCGTGATTGCCAGGTGAGCAGAACTCCCACGGTGAGAAAATCAAGTGGGAAAACTCTAGGGACACCCAGTTATTCCCCGCAAAAACCTCCGGGTGACCAGCGGCGCACAGCTCTGATCGGAACGAGCAGCCGCTGCGCTGGGTGCCCGCAGCTGCCATTATAGACTGGATCACACAGTCTCTCGGGCAGTCTGAGGAGGAACCTGGTGCCGTGTTCACCGAACTGCACCCTACGAGCACACACTGCACCTGGGTTCTGCTTCAACCCACGGGTGTGCGGCGGGCACTAACAGATCGCCAGAGCCACCCCAGTCTGAGAAAGGCGGGGGACCGTTTTGACCAGTTTGCACTCTGCGGGCACGAGCCACACGCTTCTGCCAGCAAAACCTCAGTCCGTGTGCCAGTCCGAGGGCAAGTCTGGGAGGAACCTGAGTTCTGCTTCAACCCACGGGTGCGCGGTGAACGTGCACGGCTCTCAGGAGCCACCCCAGACTGACAAAGTC
>JAQQSO010002634.1:0-14211 GCA_028658305.1 Pachyuromys duprasi | reverse complement strand
TTGGATGCTTGATTTTTGGCAAAGAAGCCAAAACAACACAATGGGAAAAAAAAGATAGCATCTTCACCAAATGGTGCTGGTCTCAAGGGATTACTACATGTAGAAAAATGCAAATAGATCCATACTTATTCACCCTGCACAAAACTAAAGTCCAAGTGGATCAAAGACTTCAACATAAAACCAGACACATTAAAACTGTTAACAGTAAAAGTGGGGAAGAGCCTGGAATTCAATGTCACAGGATACAACTTCTTGAACCAAACACTAATACCACAGTCTCTCAGATCAACACTCAATAAATGGGACCTCATGAAATTGGAAAGCCTCTGTAAAGCTCTGTAAAGGACACTGTCCTCAGAAAAAAGGACAGCCTACAGATTAGGAAAAGATCTACACTAACCCTGTATCTCACAGAGGGCTAAATATCCAGACTATATAAAATAGCATAAGTTATATACCAACAAATCAAGTAATCCAATTAAAAAATGGGTACAGAGCTAAACAGAGAATTCTCAATAGAGGAATATAGAAGGTCAGAGTAACAGTTTAAAAAAAATGTTCAACATCCTTAGCAATCAATGCTATGCAAATCAAAGTGACCTTGAGATTTCACCTTACCCTCTTCAGAATGGCTAAGATCAAAAACTAAAGTGACACCATATGCTGAAGAGAATGTGGAGAAAAGGTAACCCTCCTCCATTGCTGGTGAGAATGTGAACTTTCACAACCACTTTGGAAATCGATCTGATGCAGGGGCTTTCTCTGGCATCAACCAGTGTCAAGCTCTCTGATCACCTACCCCTGTGGTGTACAACCTAGCTAGGCCACAGAGGAAGACAATGAAACCACTTCTGGTGAGAACTGATAGGCTAAGGTAAAATAGAAGGGGAGGAGGGCCTCCCTTATCAGTGGACTAGGGGAGGAGCATAGGGGGAGAATTGGGAGGGTGAGTATGATTGGGAGGATACAAGGGAGGAGGCCATAGCAGGGATATACATTGAATAAACTATAATAAATTATAATTTTAAAAAAGAGAGACTCATTATAAGTAGAGCCCAGGAATCTGTATTTGATTAAGTCCTCCTAGAGATTCTGACATGTGACTTGATTTAGGAGCCACTCCTTGGTACATTTCACTCTATTTTTTTTTTATCAAGACCACTCTTTTTGGTATATATTTATTCTTTGGGTTGACATCACCATGATTTCTTTTTGAGAAATGCAAATAATAAGAAATAGAGAAGGTTAATTTGTGATAAAATGAAAATTTTGCTCTGTATCTTAGAGCATTAAATGTTCACCTTTTCCAGAAAGGCTGCAAAGTTTTCTTTGGCTCTAGAACAAAATAAGACCTTTCCAGAAATAATTTTGTAGTTGTTGAGGGTATCATTGCTCTCTGTGATTGGTTTAGATATACTATGACTGTTACTTTAGGAACCACTTTATTTAATACAATATTTTTGAGTTTGTGGTACCGTTCAGCAGTCACTTGCTGATTAATAACACACTGATTTCGTGGTTTAGCATTCATGTAATTTTCGTTCCATTGGTTATAGGATTGGTTTAAGCTACAAATTAAGGAAATAAATATCAAGTTAATCCACAAACTGAAAATGCTGGAATTCTGAAGACCTGTCTGTTTCTGAATGATAATTCATTCACCTGCTCACATGATTTTGTATACATTATCTTTGAATAAATACCTGTAAATTAGTTTAACCATGGGTTTTATTTTATTTAGTCATTTATGATTTTTAATTCAGAATTCTTAAAATGAGATTGCAGGGTCTAACAGCTTGTACCATTGCTTTTACTGTGGCTGTGACATTACAGTCACCAGTGAGATTGTGCTAGTTATTCCTACCTAGAAGAAAGAGCAAAATATGAGAAGAATGAGATAAACATGTTTGAGGTACACTTGGAATTCAGTGCCAGAGCTCTATGATTTGAGTATGGAACCACGTAAAGAGGAATGAAATTGGATTACAAATGTATAAAAATGGAATGAGAAGAAAACCTTTAATAGGTTACTGTTTTGTTGGTTAACATCTCATATTTGTAATAGTAAAACTTGTTCTCATAAATACAAGCCACTTGACATTGCCATTACCAGTCTTAAATTTAGGTGAATGTCTTACATTTACAGGTCTGTTGTGAAACTCAGAATTTAGCTTGAATAGTTACAACAATTTATGCTTATTATCAAAGTATGTGCACCACAAACATTCCACAATAAAGTACGATGACTAGCTTCATTTTGTGATTAAAGCTGTCTCCTTTTATATACCTGGAGTCTTGTACTTAAAACCTTTTTAAATGAAATAAAACATTTTAAAATTAAAAAAAGAAAAACTTCAATATTTCAGTTGTGATGATAATTTTATAATTTTATACACATGAATGTATGCATATATGTATACCAAAGCTTACATATTCATATGATTTGCATTAGACAATTTGCAGGGTATGATTTGTCAAGAAAGCTTCTCAACTACATAATAACATGCCCTAGCTACTATGATATTAGTCCATACATTTTATAGGGAAACCATAGAGGAGAAATACTGGAATATACCTAAGAGTAATGCAATGTTGATTATGTTTTCTTAAATTGACAAAAGTGAGGATATCTTGGAAGAAGAAACTATAGTTGTAAAAAAGTCTCTATCAGATCCAACTACTCCAGGGCATTTTCTTAATTAGTGATTTATGGGGAAATCCCAGCCCACTGTAAGTGGTGGCATCCTTGGGCCGGTAGTGAGTTGTATAAGAAAGCAGGTATAACAAGGGATGAGATGCAAGCCAGTAAACAGGGCTCCTCCATTTGGCCTACATAGCCTCTACTTTAGTTGCTGCCTCCAAATTTCTATGTTGACTTACTGTCCTTAAATCCCTTTATGATGCACTGTAAGCTCTAAGATGAAATAAACCTTTCTACTTTGAGGTGCCTTTTGTATAAACTGAGGACATGACCACTGCAAGATATAATTGAGGGGAAAGTCTTTATTCTAGATATGAATATTGAGATATTGTAGACGTTTCTGGAAGTTTCCAGAACAGAGAAAGAAGGTAGTACATTGAACATGGCTAGCAGCCTGTTCCCGGCCATGAAAGGAGAGAGGTTGGGAGAATGAGAGAGGAAGAGAACTAGAATGTAAGCAAAGGAAACCAAGATAGAGGACCTAGAGAGACAAAGAGAGCACACAGTAAAATAGAAGGGTCATAAGGGAATAAGAAGCTGGGGTAGGGAAGCTCATTAGTTGAAGAAATTTAGGATAAGGGATGGGATGAGAAGAGACAAGAAGAGCCAGGACTCCATAGTATTTGTGATACTGACAGAGCCTGGAGAATAGCATATGTTTTGGTATGCTAATAGGCACCACAGGTAGTCATTTGTTGAGTTTCTTTTGGTAATGTTCCTTCTGTTTCTGTTTTGTGGAAGAATTAGAAGAATATTGGTGTTAGCTCTTCTTTGAAGGTCTGGTAGAATTCTGCACTGAAATCATCTGGCCCTGGGCATTTTTTTGGATGGAAGACTTTTGATGACCGCTTCTATTTACTTATGGGATATAGAAATACTTTCTTTACCTGATCTTGACTCAACTTTGGAAAATTGAATTTATCAAGAAAATTGTCCATTTCATTTAGATTTTCTTGTTTTGTTTGTTTTTTATTTTTATTTTTGTTAATTATACTTTATTCACTTTGTATCCCCCCATAAACCCCTCCCTCCTCCCCTCCCAATTCCACATATGCCCCTCCCCAAGTCCACTGATAGGAAAGGAGATTTTCAAATTTTGTGGCAAATAGGCTTTTGTAGTAAGACCTAAAGAGTGTTTGAATTTCCTCAGTGTCTGTTGTTATGCCCCCTTCATTTCAGTTTTTGTTGATTTGGACAGTGTCCCTCTGCTTTTTAGTTAGTTTGGCTAAGGATTTGTCTATCTTGTTGATTTTCTCTTGGATGAGAGACTATTGATCACGGTATTCATCACAGCAATAGAAAGGAAACTAACACAAATTCAAAGTATCTCAATGATGTTGGTTTTCATAGTATGTTGAAAGTTAAGAGCTATTTTCAAAGCAGATTTTCAAATAGAACAATGGAATTAAACTCTAAAAGCTGTTTGAATCGTTGGGTTAACTTTAAAATATTTTTACTGCTGAAAACAATGTGATTATGGGACAGATGAACAATAAATTAATCTAGAAGGACAGGTTATAGAAAAGGTGATATTATGCTGAGATATTTGTAATAGTAGAAAAGATAATAAAAATTAGATAATAACAAAAAGAATAACAATTGCATCAATATAAAAGGATATCATCAAATATTAAGGAAATCCTTTAAAATATAACATGTTCTAATTAAAAATGAAGTAGTATAGAGTATAATAAGTTGATGTAGTTTTTTTTAAGAGTTACTGTGCCTCTAAGCAAGCTATGTAACATTTTTCAAACTCAGCTTACATACAGGGATGCCAGATTATGACAATATTATGGCCATATAATGATATTATTTATATCTAGTATAGAGTTGTTTATAATAGAATGGGAATTTGATATTTACACATACAACCAAAACAATTCTACCTAGCAATTAAAAATGGTTGTATTCAATTCTACTAATAACACTAGTCCACTCTTCATAGTATTTTGTATTTAATGATTCTTTTGGTTAGAAGAAAATAAACTGACACTACTTACAACCACAGGTACTTTATTCCTAAAAGATATAGCTATAGATCAATCCATTTCTTGAATGCATTGTGTAAATTCAGTATTGTCAGGGAGAAAGGATGAATTATAGTGGTTCTGGCCTATAATATTCACTGGAGAAAACAAGACTGTTTTTGAACGAACAAAAAAAAAAGGAAAGAAAGGAAGAAAGAAAGAAGGAAAATCAAATGTTAGCCATTCTCTCACGAAACAAAGTGAAAGGAGAATTGTTTTTACATATGGCCTGACAACACCACTAGCATATATTTCATTTTTCATAGCATAAACTGACAGTGACATTTAATACACCTAACAGGAGCTACATGTTCTGATTTATGTAACTGTTTAGCAGTTCATACAGAGAAGAGAAAAGAAGACTGATATCTAATGGAGAAACCAAGATAAAATATATTTCTTGAATCAAGGGCTTTGGGCTACTTTAAACTAAAATATTCTGAGCATTTTACATCTCTTTAGTATTTCATGCCCAATACTTTAATCCGCATTATACTTAACGTTTGACTCTATACTGTATGAATTCAGCAGGGTATGAGCAATTCAACCCCTTTTAGAATTGCTAGGCTGTAAAACCCCAAAAATAAAAAAAATAAAATAAAAAATAAAAAAAATGGTAAACATGTTTGAATGTTTGACTCCTCAGCAGATATTTTACATTTTCTTATGCATTGTTTTTACTGACCTGTTCTAGATCATGATCTATACGTATCACTTTTATGTGTAATATGCTTCCATATATCCATATAACAAGTACTTTTAAATGAATTATTATAAAACATCTGTTCCACATGGTTCAGATAGAAAACAGAAATCAATTATTTGCATATGTTTATACAAACAACAGGTAGTGCTATAAAAATATTCTTTAGACATGCACATACTAAAGGTTTTTCTTAGTTTTAAACTATCTCTCAATCGTGTGTTGGGAAGCATAAAGAGATGCATAGCAATTCAGTTGGAAATTCAAGAAGGAGGTCATTATAAAGGACAGAAGAAGGTTAAGAAATTTTGTTCTCTCTCTTTGTAGGCCATCTGTCCTCCTACCCCTGCTCCCCCAGTTCTGTCCTGCACCCTCAATCTCTCTGTGTTCCCTCTCTTCAGCCACTTCCAATATCTATTATATTTTAGCTTCAGATTGAGATTTAAGGAACCTCCTTTGAGTCCTTCTTGTTACTTATCTTTTTGGGTCTGTGAACTATAGTATGTTTATCTTATACTACATGGCTAAAATCTGCTTATATGTCAGTACATACCATGTGTCTGAGTTACCTCACTCAGGGTGATTTTTTCTAATTCCACCCATTTGCCTGCAAATTTCATGATTTCCTATTTGGGGGTTATCTCTAGGACAAGCTGGAGGCCTAAGACAGGTTGAGCTTCTGGGAGGATATGGGCATAACTCTAGGTTGAAATTCCTTATAAAAGGGGCCATCTAGACTAAAGAGGATACCCACTAGTTAAACAGGACAACCAGTGGAGGGAGGGTTTGCAAACCCAACCACAAAACCTTGGATGCAAAATTTGCCCTGCTTACAGAGATAAGGAAAGATCACTGATTGAGGGAATGTCCAACCAATGCCTGGCCCAACCCGAGACCCATCCAATGGGAGAAAGCCAACTCCTGACATTATTAACTATATTCTGCTGTGCTCACAAACAGGAACCTGATGACTTACAATCAAACACTGAGTGAAACTTAGGAAGACTTGTGAAAAAAAGTAGAAGGATCAGGAGCTGCCAGAAACTCTGCAGAAAGACCAAAAGAGCCAACTAATCAGGCTCAGAGAGGCTTGCAGAGACTGAGCACCAACCAAGGACCATGTATAAACTGGACCTAGGTATCCTACACAGCTGCAACAGATATACAGCTCAGGATTCATATAGGTTACCTAGTAAGGGGAACAGCAGCAGTATCTGATATGGACATTTTCTTGCTTTCTGATGATTACCCCCTGGCAGGGCCATCTCACAAGACACAGGGGACAAAGGTGAGCTCAGTCTGATGTGACTTAATGAGCTGGGGTGCATGGATGGGGGCAGTCCTTATCTGAGGTGTAGGGAAGGCAGAGGGAGGGTAGGACCAGGAGGACAGGAGGGAGGAGATACTATAGAGACCGTAAGTGTGTACATAAATAAACTAACAACAACAACAAAAAACCCTAAAAACAAGAAATCTCCTGTCCCCAGAATAAAATGAAATTCAGTTCCAAATTTTTTCTGAAAAACTTAGTCTTCCTAGTATGTAGCATATAAGTTCCATTTGTTACTCAATATCTATGCTTTTCTGGATTTTTAGATAAACTGTTTATTACTGGCATACAACTTATAAATGCATTTTTACAAATCATATTTACATCTATAAATAGTGATAGGGTTTACAAAATGTTATTTTAGGCACCTTATTTAATGCCATTTTGTCATATCATTTCAAGATGAAACTCTACAAGGTTAACAGGAAGTCACTTACATATTAAGTATAACATGGGATTTAAATATTTAATTATGCTGCTTAACCCATTAAGCTAGCTAATACTCCAGGTAACCAAGTCCTGTGAAACCATTGATTCTTAAAGAGGCACCCAGGAGATTGTATGCAGATGATTTTCAGATAAGCTGCATTCTAAGAAATAAGGATAGGAGTTGGGCTCTAGTGTCATGTTAATGAATCAGATCTATTACCCTTTTGGTGTTAACAGTGGGTAATACTGACAGAACTGAAAAATAAAAACACAAACAATTTAGGGGGGGGAAAGCTGAACAACTTTACAGTTATTAATTTTCCAATCCTGAACAAATGACTAAATGAGGTGACTATTTAATAAATCAAAGTGGCTGCCTAGGTCACTCAGCTCTCCTCAGCCCTATTCTAAACTCAATACCAGGAGCAGGGATGTCCTTCTCCTAGATGCTCTCCTATTTATACTCTGTCCATTTTGGTTACCATTTCCTTTTGTCTACCCTTTACCTTCCTGGCTTCTTGGTCTCCTGTCTCCTGGCTTGCTCCTCTCCCCTCTCCTCTCTCCTCACATGGCCCTACTTTAGGCTCATGTTCACTCTGGACTTTCCCAGATGTCTCGGCACCTGGCTATGCTCTGCCTTTTACCTATAATAAATATCTCCTCCACCATACCAAGGAGCAGTCATGTTCTTCCTTTTTTTTTTCTTCTTTCAATAGCTTAGAAATTGTTATGCTCAGGTCTTAAAGTCCCCAAAGATCACCAGGAGCTGGACAATGTGTGCAAGAGCCAAGAGCTTTATTCAGACTTAATCTAGATCTGTTCATCATTGCCAATGAATGGATCAGAGAGGAGAGTCCTGGGCAGCTACATGGCAGTTTTTATTTGGGGTTTGAGCAAGAACTCAGAATTCCCAGCTTAGTAGTTACATGATCGGGTACAATTGGGTGACATTCAGCAAGGGCAAGCTTGTTACAGGGTGATTGGCTAACTAATATAAATAACATTGAGTGAGCTATATATAGACTTCAGGAATGTTAGGTGTGTGGGCAGCCTAGCACAACTGAGATAAGATACCTTCCCATTCTGGTGGTTTTCCTCAGGCTATTCCTTAGGTAGGGAAATTTATGGGTTTTTTTATTCCTGGAATTGGTAACCTATGCTCTTTAGCTGCAAAGCTATGATTAGCTTAGCTTAGCCATCAATGTGATCAGAGACCTGAGAAGCATAAATTGTAACCTAAATGAATCTATGTACCAAGCAAAATGACAGAGATGACTAGTCAGTCTACCACCTAGGCAGTTGTCCCTGGCTCCTGTGGTCTCAGCATCATGAGCAGAAGCAGTCAGGCTTCTGTGGAAATGAACATGAGAGAATGGCCTTGCCCCACCATCTGCATTTTGAAACAATGACTCTCCAGGTGCCCACAGTTTTGTCAACAGTTTATGCTGGGCCCTAGCAGTGGTTCAGTTGGGGCAGTCTTTCTCAGTGGTTAGCATACCACAATCCAGAGTCGAAGTCATTTGTTGTTGTACCCAAATCTTCTTGGAGACCTTGTGGAGCTACTGCCAGGATTTTGGGAATCTCTGTCATAATAAAACCTACATACATTAGACTCCATATTTATTAGAACTCTGACAAGCTTAAGGGCTAGCTTATCTAAATTGATCTTTGTCTGTATTTATTTATCTGCTCTAAACTTCATCCTGTAAAACAGAATATTATAATCTCTAATTCTGGCATACCTTAGATAAGTGTCTTAGGACACTATTTCAAGTGAATCTAGATAGGAAAACTTTGTAGTTACCCATCCTAGGCTTAACCTTGAAAACATAAACAAGAGACTAGGTAAAGCTCCATCTTGTAACCAACTGCATCATTAGCATAACTTTATATTTCTGAACTAAAATCAAAGCAAAACTTTCAATCAGATACAGTTCATAGAGGGGCTGGCAAATCGTGCTGATCCTACCATATTGCACTAAGACTGAACAGCAAAAAGCTTAAAGGAAAGAAGATGCACTTAGCACTAAACAGGGAATTAAACACAGCTGGGTTCCCTCAAAAAATGATGGTGGTAAAACCATGGCTCCACCCTCTTTATTCCTGAAACAAAATGGTGGCTAGCCACATGTTATAGGCTCTGGCTGGCAATTTAAAACATAGCTATCACATATTCCTGATGGTATTGCTGACTCCCACAGTACAACATTGTGGAACATTTACAGTTTCCCATAACCAAGGTCTAACATTATAATCAAGCAAGTTTTAGAACAAACTACATAATAGAACATTATAGATCAATTTTAAAACTGTACTTGATCTATTCTGGCCATGCCAAACCTATTGGCAGAAAGAAACAGCATTAATTCATTTTTTTCAGGAACTGGTAAAAACACAGTAGCCAAGCACACTTCAAATCATCATGTTCATCTGAATGGACATTCACAAACCAGGGCTGAATCACACATACAGCATGCCACAAAAGTACAACCTTATGTGTATGTGTGTGTGTATAAATTTCATAAAGATGCTCTTATAAAGTACCTGATAAACTTTAAAATGTTTCATAGCTTTAAACATATTTTTAAAAGAAATATATTTTTTCAATATAAAAAAAGTACCCTTTTAGGAGTGAAATCACAAAGCATAACCATAATTTTAAAAGTCAAAACCAAATTTTACCAGTGTAAACAATTCAATTACTAAAATAAATACCATTTTTAAAATGAGACTTGTCTTCTTAGTCTAAAAGGAGATGGATGATAAATAGAATTCATTACAACTAAGAGGTTCTTTAAGTTTTTCCCTACCCCACACCACGTGGCACTTTTAAGATGGTGGAATCACAATACATGACAAGTCACATGGTTGCTACTTAAAAACATCTGTGTTTCTATCGATATTACAAACACATACACACACACATATGTGTGTGTTTTAAACAAGAGTTTGAATTTAAACTTTAAATGTACCCAGTAACTGTAAATCTATAACCAAGACATACAGAGCATATTAACCATTTAAGATCAGTCAGAAATAAACATGTAATGGCCATACATTCATTTAAAACAAACAGACAAAACTTTCTTTACTTTCTCTAGCTGTAATTTCAAGCCCTTTTTACTTGCTAGCAGTGTGGCCAAGGGGGCGATACTCTGCAGCCATCCCTTGGTATGCCTTATCGCCTTTGCCCTCTCATGCTAACCCCCAAAAGAGAAGTGGCCATCACCATCATGTTTCCTTCTGGAGGCAGGCTTGTACACCTACAGCTGTTGTTGCTGGTCTGCCTACCTTCCCAGCAGGCTCTTTCCCACCCACAGCGAAAGAATAGAGGAGCAGAGCTTGTGGACCATGGCTCGAGTCTCCCTGCATGGAACCTACAGTTCATGCTTGAGCCACCAAGATTCATGGCTCTGTTGGTCTAGAACTAAACTCAGGTTTTACCCACGGCTAAATCAATTTAAGAAGACCCAACGTAAAACAACAACAAGGACAGGGGCATTCACAAACAGACACAAACTTGGTCCACCAGAGAACTGCAGCGGTATCGTTTGCTGGATCCAGAATCAAAAAACCAATTTGAGAGCTTCCAGGCTCTTCCCAAAACCAAAACCAATGAGAACTAAAGTTCTCCCAAAGAGGTTGCAAGAATGTCTTCATCAACTCACACAGGGGATTTACAGCCCATCTGCTAATCCCAAAGGCCAGTTCTAACTCCTTTTGCAAAAGGAAAACAAAACCAGGAAATTTGACACCAGAAACAAGAACAAAGACACAAAGAAACACAAAACATAAACCAATATTTCTGAGACACAGACAGACATTGACAGACACGAAAAGAATGCTCACTTACTGGTGGTGTTCAGCTCCACCTGCCGGGGCTCCTAGGAAGTCTTGGGGATCCCAGATGACCCCCCAAATGTTAAGCCCAGATCTTAAGGTCTCCAAAGACCACCAGGAGCTGGACCACATATGCCAGAGCAAAGAGCTTTTTTTCGGCAGTAAGCTTGGTCTGACCACCCTCACCAGTGCGAGGAAAGTCCTGAGCAGATACACTGCAGGGTTTTTATTTGGGGTTTGAGCAAGAACCCAAAATGCCCAGTGTAACAGCTACAGGATTGAGTGACATTCAGCAAGGGTAAGCTTGTTACAGAGTGTTTGGCTCGTTACAGAGTAATTGGCGAACTAAATAAGTAACATAGACCAAAATATCTACAGACCAGTCTTGAAAGGCACTTTGTCATCTCTGTTTTTTTTTTATTCTTATCTTTCTTTTCAAGTCATGATTGTATGCAGGGAAACTCATATATCATGCTTTTTCAACAACTAAAATTCCTGGTTATCAAAAGTTAGTGTCTATTTGTTCTTCAGTAATGATGGCTGTGTCTAGATTTAGACTGAGTTGACTGTTTGAAACCATTTAAATACAAATTTTAAAATATAAATGTAGCTTCCTTTGGTTTGCATGAATCTAGTAGATACAGACAAATGTGTCTATATATGAACACATAAGAATATATATAATGTCATAATGAAATATATGTTGTTTTCATGATTTAATTAGACCACAATACGAAATTGACATTAGTTACTAAAGTGGACTAGTACGTAATTATTAAATACATAGAACAATTTGACTCCTCTAAAAATATAATCAAATACTATTTAAAATTAGAATATCATTCAATAATTACTTATTGAAAATGCTCTTTATGCATGATACCTCTTATAGGTATTTGGGAAACATGAATGAAGAACTTGAATAAGATCCCTGTCAACATGGAGTTGAGACTGCAATAAGATTGTTTTTGTTTTGTTTTGTTTTGTTTTGTGTGTGTTTTTTTTTATGGTAGTCGACAGTACCCATTCAGAAGGTGTTAGCTGTGACATTGGGTATAAAAAAAAGAAAAAGATTGTTCCATCATTAATACTTAGGGAACTAAAATACTAAAATCTTACCTCCTCACAACCTCCCCTCCTCCACACATTACCTTCTATCTCTAGAGGGGGAAAAATGATTTTCATACCTATCTTTCATTTACTATATTGGTTGTTTAAATATACATTTGTTCATGAATTTTTTTTCAAAAATAAAAAAAAATGACAGATTGTTTTCTACTGAAATGGTATCCCCAACACAATACCTGGCATAAGTGAAACACTTAAAATTGTGAATTGAACTATTATTGACTAACTGTCATACATTTTCAATTTTTAAAGATTGAAAAACTTAAAGAATTGAATGCCATTAACACTTTTAAGTGTTACAGAATAAAATATTTAATAATGTATATCTCAATAGTAAGAATGTGCATTACTACCTTATAGTTATTCCAATGAAAGATAAATAAGGTATTGCATAAATTATTTTAAGAAAAGGCAAATTTGTTTTCAAATTGTCATTTAACAATGGCAGAAATACCAGTGGTATAAATGATTTAAAATTCAAGAGTAATCAAAAATTTAAAAAGTAAAAATAGATATAATTAATTAATATATTAATTCATTAATACATATAACATGAGATCAATACAAAATTATGTGTAATACAATTATCACAAAATATTTTAATAAGATGGTATTAAATTCCAATCTTTATTTTATTTTTAAAGAATATATCAGTTAAAACTAACCACACTTCAGAAATTCAATAGGTATAATTGGTTAGTTGGTAATATATCAGTCAAACTCGACTAAATATCAGAAATAGGTTTTTGGAATCAAACTTAGAGCTTTGTGAATATTAACTGCATATTCAACTTCCAAGTTTTATTTTTACCCAACACCTCCCTTAAAGTTGCCTATGTGTGTTTGAAGAATTGGAAAAATACAATCATACTTATTTCACTATTACCAAGTTTTTTTTGTTTTCCTTTTCTTTTCCGTGACTAAAAAGATATATATTGCCACTTTGGATGATTATTTGGTAAATAAAATAGTATTATAAACTCCCTTGATTTCTTTATTTTATGACAGAATTTAATAAATCTTTTACTGAATAGTTTTTTGTTTATGTCCAGGCAATAATAGACAGATATTAATCAAACATAGCCTAATTATTAACTGTGAAGAAACCATTAATATTGAGCAAGTAGTATTATATAACTACTTGTATATTATATTATGCCTTTTTTAGTTTTTTTAAATTATTTTTAAATTTATTACAGTTTATTCAATTATTTTCTCAGCTGTAACACCCTCCTTAGTCACCTCCCAATCAGGCCCTCCCTTCCTCTTCTCCTCCCATGTCCCTACCCAAGTACACTGATAGAGGAGGTCCTCCTCCCCTTCCATCTGACCTTAGCCTACCAGGTCTCATCAGGGCTATTTACATTATCTTCCTCTGTGTACTGGTAAGACTGCAACCCCAAGGGGGAGGTGATCAAAGAGTCAGCCATTAAGTTCATGTCAGAGACAGCTCTGTTCCCCTTACTGGGAAGACCACTTAGACACTGAGCTGCCATGTGCTACATCTGTGCAGGGGTTCCAGGTTATCTCCATGCATGGTCCTTGGTTGGACTATAAGTCTCAGAAAAGACCCCTGGGACCAGATTTCTTGGTTCTGTGGAGCTCCTTTCCCCTACAGGTCTATCTCCCTATTCTTTCATAAGATTCCCTAGATTCTGCCCAAAGTTTTGTTATGAATCTCAGCATATGCTTTAATATCCTTCTGTGTAGAGTCTTTCAGAGGTCCTGCCCTCTGGGGTATGCTGGCATGTGATTCTGGGCTGGTGACAGAGGGTCTGCTGGGACCTGGGAACTCTTCTGGGGTTTAGCTGGGTGACCTGAGAACAGACCCAATTGCTTCCCACACCATCTGAAAAACACAATCGCTAGTCTTTTAGGGCCCAGAGTCTGGTCTGTTGATCGCTGTACAGTCACTGCTGTCTTTCTCTCCAGACACAGTGGCCTCTCTGTGCAGCAGTCTTGGATTCTTCCATATTATTTCTTATGTGTTTATAGTTATTTCACCAACTGAGAAACTGTGTGTGTGTTTGAGTGTGTGTGTGTGTGTGTG